>OZ024907.1:427500-513000 GCA_964017125.1 Flabesymbios commensalis | reverse complement strand
TTAAACTTCAAGTAGATAATCCTATTTGTTTTTGTTTTGTTTGTATTTGTATATGTGGGTCAATTCTGATTAATATTATTAAATGTTATTCCAAAAACACGTTATTTTTACACAATTAAAATGATTACTTTGTGATTTATCTTACTTGGCATTACTTATAGATGTGTTCATGTCTAAGCCTATTACCAGGGACGCTATGTTTGTTGTTGTATTCTTTGTCACCTGAATCTTAATCACGTCTATTTCCCACCAGACCTTGACCACCAGCTCATCTCCTAACAGAGCCTCTCCTTGATGAACTAACTCCAACTGTATAACTCTCAGTCCAGTGGAAGTGAAATCATAAGCAGATTGCTTGAAGAAATTCAGAGAGTTAGCTTCGTTTATAGCATTTACAGCCATGACTACATACCAGGGCATCGCTAGATGGTTATTATGATCAACTTGTTCAGGTCTGACCACGTGTGTGGTTGTAAACTCATGAAGCGAAGGGGGTGTCGGCTTGATATTAATACTAGATGCAGTTGATATTATATTTCTGGTGACCAACTCGTTCCTCAGTTTCTCTAATTTGATAATATTCTTTCTTTTAACATCGACAAGAAGACATATGTCGATATATTTGGCTAAAATACGCCCTGTGGAGTTATCGCTGAGAGTCTTCTCTGATTGGAATGAGGTCCTTCCTACATTTCTTATTGAATGATTGAAGCGATCACATACCATGTTGTTGCTGGTCCTGAAGCAATCATAGAGTTCAGGTTTGATTGTGAGTATGCTAGCTTTACCAACAGCTGCAGAATACGGGTAGAGTTTATACAGGATTGAATGATCCGTTATTGTTGTGCTGACAATGTTACTCCACAGTAATTTATATATGGCAACAAATATTCCTTCTGCAAAATATAACCATGGAAAACATCAAACATATTAGCTTTAAATTAGCATATGTGTATGAATTAAGCTAGTGAATTTGCAAAGTCAGATATGCTAGCGAAGCTTACAAAATGCTACACAGAGATAGGGAAATGAGAATACAAAAAAAGACCAAAGTTATTGTAACCGTGTTGAAAAAACCCAGCCCTGTGATAGAACCAGCGATCCTGCTGTTTGAGAAGCTTGACTGCTAACAGTGGGACCGAGGAGTTAACCCCAAGGTCAACAACAAGATGGTTATTATGATCAACTTGTTAGTTAAAACAAGTTAGTTAAAATACATGTTGGCATGGTTAATATACATTTAGATATAGACTACAGAGTAAGCTACATATAAATATATGATGCGATTCAATTTAAACTATACATTGGCATAAGCACTCACAAATTAACAAAATTTAAGAAAAAAAGGTTAATGATTATTTGACTCGTGGGTATTCCACAACTTCTTATTGCACAATTGGTGGTTCATCCCGTTGTTGAGATCATACTTTATAATTATACCTTTATTATAATTTGACGAAATCTTCTAATAATGAAGCAAAGGTAAAGTGTTATTTTTATATTGATTTAAAAACCCATGTAAATAAAAGCTAGGTTTACAATTATGTTATTCAACCTAGTTTATAATTTCTGACCTTCCATTTGATGTAGAGATGATGGATATATGTATAAAAATATAAATTATATAAAATATCTAATGTAAATATTACAAATTTAATGGAATGGTTAATTATCGACACCAAGATCTACTTAGTTAATATACATGTTATTATAGACTACAGAGTAAGATACAATAAATATAGAATGTGATTCGATTTAAACTATACCTTGGAATAAACACTCACAAATTAACAACATTTAGGTACAAACTAAGGTCAATGATTATTTCACTCGTGGTTATTCCACAACTTCTTATTGCACAATGATTATTGATACTTTATCCCATTGTTCAGATCTTACTTCATATATATTTTTAATACATTTTGACAAAAATATTGTAATAATGAAGCAAAGAAAAAGTGTTATTTTATATTGATTTTTTACATGTATGTTATTCAATCTAGTTTACAGGTAATATAATTTCTGACCTTCCATTTGATCTAGAGACAATGGACAAAATGTTGTAGTTACAGAGGCACCATCTTGTTTCCATTCGGTGGTTTTGTAGTCCAGGCTTGGTAAGCTGAAATATAAAAACAAATGTGATGCTATTGATAATGATAATGATTTTGATAACAAACAAGGCTAATCAGGTTAAAGCAAGTGTGCCAATGTTACAATCTAGAAGCATATCTTAAACTTGTTCGTGTTTTCAGAACCTTAACTACAGATAGTAGGCCTAATACCAACAAAAAATAAAAAAAATATGGAAGCCAGTATGTAAGTACAGTATGTAATCCAGCACCCATTATGGGTCAATCTTGAAAAATATCCTCAAATCAGGTTGTTGCGAACACTTTATAATGACAAATGGGACACAACTAAAAAACAAAACTATACTAATTAATCCATGATTAAAGGTGATTGGTATCAGTAGGCCTTCTTCTACAATCATTCTTATCACAGAGTATTATTGCCGGTAATGTTGGTTGCGCAAAATTAAAGTTAAAAAGGTGAAAGTTGTGCAGTTAACTGTAACAAAAACAGTGCAGATTACAAACTGTTGTTATGTAGTTTACATATCTGAGAGTGCCACCCTGAACGAGTTCAGAGAGGTACAGTCAAGTCAACTACTACCGGGGGTACGCATTCAATGCAATAATTGTGCGTGGAATGAAGGACAATTTGAAGGTGTAATTGTGGGGGAGGATGGGTGCATATTTCCAAGAGTGGGATCCTCTTATGGGTTAGGAATCAATATCTTGTTCTGCTGGTGTTATGCCAACGGCTACACTCAGAGCGGGCAGCCCTCCTTAGCACAGAGTCAAGCCTCCTGACATTCACTCGTGTATGGGGGTCCCACACCGTGCAGCCATACTCCAAGTGTGGTCTAACCAATGATTCATAAGCTTGTGTCTTCACAGTTTTTGAAGCTATCCTAAGGTTCCTTCTTAAGATACCTAACCCAGAATTAGCCTTAATTAGATGTAACCTTCTGAATATGGCTATTCCATTTCATATCTGAAGTGATGGTTAGTGATAGTTAGGTATTTTTTTGGTGTCTGTAATACAGAGCACCTGGCCATGGAGTATATACATTGGTAAATCCATTTTCGATCTACCTCTCTGGCGACCAACCCTCATCGCAAAACATTTACTGACGTTGAAGTCCATCAACCAGCTCTCCCACTTGGCAATTCTGTCAAGATATATTTGGATCCGGTTGATGTCGTTCTTCTCAGTAACATATCTATACAAAATACAGTCGTCTGCAAAGAGGCGGACTGTATTGTGGGTGACGTCATAGGGTAAATCATTTATGTAGATGAGAAAGAGTACATGGCTTAGAACCGAACCCTGATGTACTCGACAAAACAGGTCCCGGGAGAGACTCTGTAGCCTCTACGCTGGGTTCAATCTGTCAGGAAGCACTTGATCTAGTCAATATTTCCACCCCTGATCCCATACTACTCAAGCTTCTATAGGAGTCTCCTGTGTGGCACCTTATGTCTGCTTCAGTCGGCACACTGTCTGTCACAGGATAGGCACTGGCCTATAGTTGCTGGCCTTATGTTTATCACCTTTCATAAAAATTTAAACAATATTGGCAGTTTTCCAGTCACTGGGCACAATGCCGCTTTGGATTAATCTGCAATATAGGAGTTCCAGAAAAAGAGCTATTTCATGGCTCAACTCCTTCAACACTGTTGCAGGGAGGGAGTCAGGACCAGCCCCGATGACTATAGTAATGTCACGCTTATTGGTCAAATAATTTTTGTTTTAGTTATTTACGATGGCGTACTATATGTCATATTCAGGGATACAGTGACGTCAGTGAGTCCATCCACCTAGATCACTCACATGATATGTTAAACAATGCTAAACCCATTTAGCTCGAGAGTTTCTATTTGGCTATCAGTAGCAATTGTTGTATGACATGAAATCTGGCTATATATGTATGTGACAGTGGACTTACCGTCCTGAAACTAATAGCTTTTAGCCCTATATCCCTCAAAAAAATGGCTTAAGTTGGTTTAACCTCTCAGCGCGGGGACCGTCTTTAATCTAGACGTCAGGGCCCGTATTCTCGTACAAGTTACGATAAATCGTAGGCTTCTGATTGGTCGAGATGGCCATCTCGACCAATCAGAAGCCTACGATTTATCGTAACCTGTACGAGAATACGGGCCCTGTATTTCCATGGTTTATATCAAACTTTTTCAGCGTTCAAAGAGTTAAACATGTTAATGCAATGGACGCTAAACGTACTTTGCCGTCTTTAAGTAGTCCTTGCACAATTGTTGCTTGCTGTCAGTCTTAACTGAACGAGTGAAGGATATAATGCTTCTGTAACCATGGTAACGCCTGCATCCTTGACTGACCGAGCTCTAAAAAAAAAAACCTTATCGCATTGACATTCTTTATTACATACACTGATGCAGTTATAATTATCCCTATATGGTGTAATGAGTGATCATTTATGCTTTCAGGTCAAAGAGGAAACTGCCAGCGCCAACATTTAATGCTGCCTGCTAAGCTGTCTGCTTGGAAAGTCGGAGATCGTGGGGTCGAACCCAACTTCCAAGTTACCAAGAAACCAAGAAACAAGAGTAACGTGCTAGGCCTTAGACCGCCAGGGCTCGAAGTTCTCCTGGCCCGGTCAGCCTATATGTGCCTAGAACCCCATTCATATCACATTACTGTATATTACATCTTGAGATGTACCTATTCTGTGTATTTTAAGTCGAAGAAGAAACTCAATTACGATAGATTCGTAGATCCCAATATACTCGGCGCTGCGCGCCACGTACATTCGCATCTACGAATCTATCGAATTTCGTTCTTTCTCGTTGACTTAAGGCAGTTTAAACTCAGACATGATCTCCTATACTGTTTTAATTATACCTTGAGGGTAGATTTCCAGTTCACAGTAGTTAACTCTACAGTCTGTTTCACCAGATACCGAGAGTAGATTTTTTTCAACTTGCTCGGTAGCTGTTTAAAAAGTTCAAACATTTTTTCGGATCTTTTTTTCATCTTCCTCCAACATTCCTGACAATTTGGTGCAGTTGCGTTGTGTAATAGCAAAACTGGACTATTTAGCATCTAGTTAAATTTTAAAATGACAAATGTCGTCTCACAAATACGGTACGTGAAAGAAGAAATAAATTACATACCAAATCTAACTTCCACCACATTTCAGCGATGTTCAGGGAAGATAAAATATAATAAAACAAATCACACAAAACGTTTGAATAGCGACTAAGACAATTGAAAAAAAGATATAATCCCAGGATGTTGTGAAAGACACTGTAGATTGTCAGTGTTTAGCAGAGGGGAAATAACTGAGACCGTTTGATTAAAGCTAATAACCCTGATCTAAGGTACATGATGGCTCGAGATGACCATTTCGGCAACTATATATGCGTAAGTCAAGTGGCTCGAAAACTCTAGAATTGTGAATGAACTGAATGAATGAATGAATGATCAATCGATCAATCAATCAATCAACTAATCAATCAACCAATCAATCAATGGAGAACAGCCTGAGGATGAGTCAGATGACACTGCCCTCCAGACACAATATGTGCCAAGTTCGAGTCCTGGCAGTATGGTAGCATGTTACCTCTGGTCACGGAGATTCCCCGCGATGCTGACTATTTAGAGTTGGACCCTGAATAAATAACCCTGCTTTCTTATTTTGGACAACCATGTCAAAAATAATAAATACGGGAATTACGTCTCCATATCTAGCCTAACTGGTAAATGCGCAGCACAAAAATAATAAAAAAACTTTTGCAGTTCTAGTCTATAGACATTTTTACGTCATATGGTCATATTAAGAAACCAAAATAAAATCACCGATTTTTTTTATGATTTTAGCCTGGGTATATGCCTTTAATACATACCACAATGTTTCTTTTCAAACATAGACGCATTTCAAATTTGTCCTTTGGTGACCCCAAGATATGAATAACTAATGATGTTAATATTTTTTTTGTTTCCTGAGTTAGTCTGATTATCTCACAAATTGAGTATTAAAAAATATATGAAACTTGTCAACACTGAAATATGCTTTGGTCGGAGTCCTTCCTCTATCAAATTAAAACAAGCTACACTTGGTGTTCTCGCTTTAAGCTTTTTGTGCTGCTAATTTTTTGTCTGTATATATATATACTATTTATCTACAGATGTGGTCCACAATTCTGTAAGAAGGTTGTTACTCTGTAGCATGTCACAATTCTAATGACTTGGTGTTTATACAGGAGTTTATTTAAAGTAAACTAAGTGTAGGCCCCTATGCCTTCTTCGTGAGAGACAATCAATTAAAACATGACTTGCACTATCATGTTTGTGTTTCAGGGGAAATTAGAAGATTTTTCCAATAACTTTGGCAGATATGTGTAGTAAATAGAGTGTAATAGAGAGATAGATTGTTGAAGGTTAATTCCAATCTGACGTATCTTTTATCATCGACAAATTTGTTGTTATTCATTATTTATCACTTATGTTTTTAAACTAGATTTTCTGCATATCTTCAATTATTTGTCATGATTTTGAGCGTGAAGTGTGTAAGTATCATATCCGGGTACCAGGATTTTACAGAAATATAATTTGTTGTATATGTTATGCTCAATAATCAATTCTCAACCTCATCATATTTATATTCGTGATATCGTATGCTTGACATTAGCGTGATGTTTCTGAGCGGTGAATAGGGGCTCACAGTGAAATGAAATGCGTTCACAAATTAGCTAGTCATTATATATTCATGGTTCAGACAATGCATCACATTGTTAAATAAGATCATTCCGCTGTATTTACTAATAGGTTTGATTGTCCTCGCCGTCAAATTAAAAATGATCAACCAGGATCGCATGATTTTCGGCGATTTCTCCGTCAATTTTGAACCGATTCGTTGAACTTTTGCAAAGGCCATTTTCTATTCAAATCCTAACAGCCCTGAAAATTTCGTGAAATTATATTATATAGCGTATTTCAAAAGTTAGACCATATGACATGTAGTAAATTGAAATTACGACGTCCCTCTATAACCCCAATAAACAATTTCTAGAATTTTATTACATGGCAAATGGTGTTACTTTTGAAATATTAAATCTAATTTTGCTATTTTTCCACAGCTGTTAGAATTTTAATAGAAAATGACCTTTGCGAAATTTAAAAAAAATCGGGTCCAAATTGACGGGGAAATCGCCGAAATTCATGATCCTGGTTGATCTTTTTTAATTTGACGGCGAGTTTAAAGGGACATGCCAAAGTCCAAAATCATCAAAAATCGGTGATTTTATTTCAGCTTAATATTATGAACATATGATGTAAACATGTCCATAGACTAGAACTGCAGAAGTTTTTTTTAATTTTTGTGCTGCGCATTCACCAGTTATGCTAGATATAGAGACGAAATTCCCGTATTTCTTATTTTTGACATGGTTGTAAATAATTAGAAATCAGGAATTTCGTCTCTATATCTAGCCTAACTGGTGAATGCGCAGCACAAAAATTAAAAAAGGGTTAACAGTCGAAACTCTCTGATCAATATAACATGATTGTATAAAGTATGGGCATTCAATGTCCTGTTAGCAGTGCGGGGTATGTAGTCATAGGGTATTATTTTTTACAGAATGTATTAAAAAAAGGATAAGGATATAAAATACTGTGCAAATCGTCCAAAGCATGTTGTCACAGTCACTGTGTGGTGGACGGGCAATACAATTGTCTTTTATTCAGGTAATTTACATTATTATTTTGTATTTATTTTTAACGCAACATTTTGTATAATTTGATAGAATGTGGGTCTTATTGCTTCCACGATCTTTGTTGCCATCAATATCAGGGCATTTTATCTCGCTTGAAAATATGTTGAAAGCGTAACTATGTAGGTATGACTTGCATATACATAATTATATTCCACATGCAAAACGTGATATTTCAAATGCTAAAATAATAATTAAACCTGGCTTTGCTGAAATATTTTCTGCTACTTTTCATTAATTTGTAGCTAGACTTGCTATCACAATCTCTATGATTAAATGATGCTCAATACTGATATTATATTGATTAAAAATAAATATCGAATTATTTGATGAGCTGCATGAGCGTCTACTAAAGACTGTTACATTTCATTTAGTCTGAAACGAGCCTGATTATATATACGGCCCCAGCAGCACAAGGGTTAATGACGATTCTAGTCGTGATAGGCTCTTAACCCTTTTCCTGCTAAGTCATTTTATTTTTTTTTCACCCACTTAAAGTTACTCATATTTGCTTAATTTGAAACCAAACATTTGCAGCTCTTGTTATTTAAACACACATTCATTTCGTTCCGATTAACAGTGATTTGATTGGCCCATAAAATATATTAAAAACGACTATAGTCATGCTCAGTCGGGAAAGGGTTAAATGCTCAACCTGGGTATTTAACTAATTAACCCTTTAAACGCCAAATTATTCAATAGGAATGTTTATTTGATAGGAAATTTCACTCACCTGAAGTTGTGTTTCATTGACGCGATCCACAACTTCAAGGGAGTGAAAATTATTCAGATTTGACAAAATAGAGTATAAATATGTTCAAATCTTGCGGATTTATGTCACGATTTAACTATAACATGCTCAAAAGGTGGTACTTGATGTGCTATTAAAAAATGAAAACCCGAATATACTAAATACCAGAGGTTTAAGGGTTAAATATATTGCGTGATTCATGACAATAATCACCCAACAAAACGTAAAAAGAAGACCCCCATCTGGTGAATTGTGTATACATCTTGTAAATTCAGGTAAGAGTTATGAGAAAACATACTATCACATAAAAATACGCCCAGCTGATCTATAGACAGAACGTACATGATTTATCTCTGAAAGTATAAATGAAAACATCACAAGGATGCCACTTGCGGTAATCAATAAATAAACACTGATGCATTTACAGCTT
This sequence comes from Flabesymbios commensalis, assembly GCA_964017125.1. NCBI lineage: Eukaryota > Metazoa > Annelida > Polychaeta > Terebellida > Flabelligeridae > Flabesymbios > Flabesymbios commensalis. Next base: position 504,005 of record OZ024907.1, on the reverse strand, counting down.
TGTAATAAACACCTCTGATCATCGTCACAACCTACGCAACAACAACAATCTGTCCACTATGCCGACCAAGTCTGGTCGTTTCAGCTCTAGTCATGTTTTTTTAAATTATTAAATAATATTTAATGTATATAATATTTTAACCCAGTCATTGTGCTTGCAGATCACGTGTTTCCATAAAATACCTTTTTAACTTACCCAATCGATCTAACTTATTCAATTTGAATAAATTAATTAATATGTCTATATTGTATTTATTTTGTATGTAAAATGACAATTCTTCAGACTTTTGGCTGCCATGTCTTTTTAGTTGAATACATACCAATTATTATTATTATTATTGTTATTTGATTCTTTCTATTTCCTATTCATTTGAAACTGAAATTAGTGACTTGATTTCCAGCTTCAAATGACAAAAATATTTCACTTTGAACGTTTGATTGACTAACCGCTTACCACAATATATGTTATTATTCTAGCTGGATTATATTTTGTGTGAATCTTGATATAGAAATAAGCAGCAGAATGAGATAATTGACATGCTACAAAAATATAAAACATTGTGTAGTCTTCCATTTTCTGTTTTTTTTTCAATTCTGCATTGAATCCGCATTAAAGCTAGTATTATGATCAGGCTATGGCAGATTCTCTCAAAAGCAGTGCATTTCAATGACTTTGCTGTGTCTGCTGGTACTATCACATTTATATTGAGGGAGGTTAGACCTCCGGGCTCGACCATGGTCAAACATCACAAAAAGTATCGCAATGTACGAAATATAACAGACGAGTTAAAAAGTAGCCAGTGTATCAAAGTAACCACCTTACTATATTAGTTAGCAACTGGTTAGTAGGCACATGGCGTGTTTTTGGAGGTTTCACGAGCGGACGCTGGCCCATGCATTTGAAACTAAGGTTGTAAATTCTATGACAGCGATGTATGTAAAAAGTCTTCTACCTGTAGTTACTTTGTAGGTTGCTACGCTTTCCAGAGTGTATTTTTCTTACTATTCATAATAATCTGTAGGTTTTATAATTTTAGTTTTTGGCGCTGGCAACATTTCTATATTATGTGTTTAACTCTGATACATTTTAAAAATATCAGCACTGTATAGGTACATCAATGTATTATAATATTGTACCACTAATAATGTATATACCCTGAAATCTGTATATAATATGGTAAGAAAATTGTTTTGATTAATTTGATTGAATCAATGAATGTTTATTTCATCACGCCTATTGCCAAGCAGACACAATGGCAATAGTAACTTGTAAACAGCTAGTATAACAGCTGCATGGTCTGACGGTTGTGCCTCTTTCGGCTCTTGTCATCGTGACTATGCCAGCTGCACCATTGAGTTGCTGTATACGGACGTCAGATTCTGACGTCTAAAGTCGATCCCCGCACTGAAAGAGGGAACTATTTATAATGGTCGTGGACCCATAACACAGGTATTCAATTGAATCGGAAAGAGCTGATTAAGACATTTATGACGATTTCAAATTGAAAAACCCTTTGGTCTCCATAATTTATATTAAAAATTCAGCGTTTTAACCCTTAGATCACTGATTTCGCCTAGAGTACACATTCCCCGTTTTTATTAGCACCTCTGATAACGAACTGTTCACAGCAAACCATGCCTTCAATCTTAAAATACAGATATATATTGGGATTTAAATTTCACAGAAAACACATATTTTCAGTCACTTGAAGTTGTGTATCGCGGTAGCGAGACACAACTTCAAGTGAATGAAAATTTTAATTGAATAGCTCAGTGATCTAATGGTTAAGGGTTAACCCCTTGATCCCTATAGTAGTGTTCTTCTGATCTAATTACTTGTGTGCGTGAGAATTTAAATTATATATCTTGAAGGGTTAACCCTTTAAGCCCTTACGATGCGTTAAAGCATCATTTTAAATCCCTGTAAACAGACTTAATTTTTCTACAACTAAACGTTTTAGGATGAAAATTTCCATGAAACTGCTTTACCAATACATTGCAATTTTCTGTAATTTTTCATCTATTTCAAGTCATCTTCATTCTCAACAAGTCCACATTTGCGACAACAATTCGCGGCTTGTAGTGAATGAAGATGACAATAGTAAATTCACTTTTGAAAAGGTTTTAATAAATGCGAAATTGTTATACGACATTACACAAACCCTAGTATTTTTTGGCCACTTGACGTTTTGGATCGCCAGGGGCATATCCAGGGGGTGCTCGAGAACCCCCCCCCCCTTAATTTCCAGAGTGGTAATGTTACATCTAAATGATTAGGACCGGCCTATGGCCGGTATCCTATTAAGTTTATTTTTGAGTTTGTGTCCTAATGGGGAAAGAGTGGTGCTGTGTGTGGGAAACGGTTCACATTTCTGTACACAAGTCCTTATGAACATACTAGTTCCCTAGGTTTTGTACTTTAGTGTTTAAAAAATCTTCAGAAAAAAAGATGTTCACGATTAAATTCGTGGCTAAGAGGTTGAAGGGTTTTGGTTGGAATACTGTGGGCCAGCGTCGCAGACAATGGCCTAACATTATTTCATAATTGACCCAATGTATCGTGTTATCCGGGTAGTGGCATTTTGGAAATGAAATGAATCGGGCTTTAGGCCACCTTTGTGCACATATAGGCTAAACTGGGCCAGGAGAACCTCCTGAGGATGATGAGATGAATGAGATGACACTGTTCTCCAGACACAGGATTCGAAATTCGAGCCCTGGCGGTCTGAGGCCGAGCACGCTACCTCTCGGTCACGGAGGCTCCCCACAATACTGAGTAGTTGCCTTTCAGAGGAAAAAGTGTCACCCGTATGGCAGTCAGAGCAAACACGGGACAATCACCCAATTCAGTTTCCATGTTGGGCCAGTGTCGAAAACGATTGACCTGCATTGAACCAGCAATGGGCTGCGACGCTGGCCCAACATTGAACCGATATTGGGTCGGTACATTGTGTTGCATGGATGTTGCCCAGCAAACACAAAACATTGTATTACCTTTGTACAACGTCGACCCAACGTCTTCGATGTTGGTCCACCATCGTACAAATGTTATACAAATGTTTTGTATTTACCAGGTTGGCCAGCACCGGCGATGGTGGTGGAAGGAATGGGCTTACACGTTCAAGATATACTTGTCTCCTTGGTTCTTTCAATAATTATATCCTGGACATTTTGGGATTCTGGCCCATGAGGAAGACCAATACACTGTCATGTTTACAAAATATTAGGCCGGGCCGCGGAGTTAAGGAACTCCTTTTCTAGTTTCCTATAAATTAATCCACCAGTTTCCGGCATGTTGGTGCCAGACCCTCCACACCTAAATATATACCCCTTCCCATTTAAGGGGGCTGGTTTCTGGGATGCATCATTGGCGCCATTAGAGACTCTTGAGTAGACAAAAAACTGTTACGGGGTGGGCAATTACCCGCCACATAGCCCCATGTGGCGACAGAAGCAAAATCTTTGAAATGCAAATCTTTAAAATTGACCATTGAAAGCACCAAAAAGTAGAAATTGCCCACCCTCAGTGTGACTCACATTTTTCAAACATTCATTTTTTGGAAAAGAAAAAGAATAAAATATGTCAAACTTTGTGTTAGTCTTGGCTAATAATTGAAACGTTCAGCCTGACTTGAAACAGAGTTATGTAAAAATAAATATGCTTAGATTGATAGTAATTATCATAGACTACTCTACCCTATGATAATTATAACACACCACAGGCACAATCCACAGTAGGCTATGAGGATCGCTTAAAACGGACAATGACTTAGAGCTGGGCGTGTTGCTCTCCCAAGCACTTGACGCTGCATAAAATAAAAAGAATAAGGACCACGATATAAATATTATTCCCCGATTACCATGATTTTTTTCATCTGCTTGCTGGCGAATTTATTGCTCAAGAGATATCATCTCTGAGACTCGGTTTTGAAAACAAATGGATAAAAACGGGGTCGCTTTTTAAATTTCCAAAATTTATTTGTTGTATTATGTTTGTGCATAGACTTTGCATTTGTCTTATTTGAAGTCGTCGTATTTTCTCAGTGCTATAGTACTCTAGTAATAGTACTCTAGTATAGCCACTCACACGAAATAATTCAGATACAGCTAGGACTCAACAGTTTCTTTTTTACTAGAGACGAAATCAAGGATAATTATTGGAAATGGGCAGTAAAGTTGTTTTAACAATGTGGAAGAACAGCCAATACTAACAATAATATCTGATATAGGCCTAACTGATTATAAACTGGAGGATAATATTTGCATTAAAAATTATTCTGTTATAGGGGAAGGTATCTCAGGTATTTTAAGTGATAATTAGTAAACGTTGTAAGCATTTTAATGGTCCACAACTTTTTTCAATGACATGTTATCATGTTTAATAGATGACTGTTGCATAATTACATATTTACATAAATACATAATCGGCATTCCACAAACAAGGCTGCATAATTATTATCACAATGAGGGTGACCCAACGTTTGCTTAAAATAATCTTGGTCCACCGTCTGCGACGCTGGCCCAACATTAACACAACATTGGGTCGACAGCTGTTTATGTTTATATAGGGCGGGGGCCCTAGGGTAGTGGTTAGCACCGCTGCCTTTCACGCCAGAGTTCGGGGTTCGGTTCCCGGTCACGGCGGTTTGAAAGAAACATCCACGTGTGAAAGTCAGTATTGTGGGGAGCCTCCGTGACCGAGAGGTAGCGTGCTCGGCCTCGGACCGCCAGGGCCCGAATTTCGAATCCTGTGTCTGGAGGACAGTGTCATCTCAATCATCTCACCATCCTCAGGAGGTTCTCCTGGCCCAGTTTAGCCTGGGGGGGGCTGGGGGCATGCCACCTGGAAATTGTGAAAAAAACCAATGCATTTTGGGGATATTCAGGGGGGGGGGGGAGTTACAGACACCCAAAAAACCCTGGATACGGCCTTGAATATGCCTCGTAGTTCGCCCTCGATATTAAATAAGCTAATGTTGATCATGTTTATGGTTTTCCCATTGTGTGTGGTTATGTTTGCTTAAATAGTTGGACTAGTCTAGATTATGTTGTAATAAATCTGTCATTAAGTTAATTAATAAACTGACATTTCAACCAGTATCTCATATCTTCGTTTTACAGCAAAGATACCTCGAAATCGCACTATTTTTTAATTTGATGTTTATTTGTTCAAACTTTTGCGAAGGGCATGCCAACCCAGACCCCCCCCCCCCCCATAGGCCCTTGCTGTTGAATGGTTTCTTGGAAATCTGAGCACCCCCCTTAATTTATTTCTGGATACGCCACTGATCGCGATAGCGAGACACAACTTCAAGTTACTGAAAACGTAAATGTTATACTCATAGCTTTAGGGTGGTAAATAATACCATATGACAGCTGGTCCATAGAGCTGTTGTCCGCATCAGCCTATGTTTAAATAGTTATCATTGTTGAGAAGAAATCAACGAGAAAATCAATCCGAGGTCACTGTTCAGCTGCTGTGAATGTCATTTATTGATTTAACACATTTTTTGAATACAATCTATGACCAAAATCAGTTAACAGGTCAACGCATCATCAGTAAATGGGCGCCGCAAATATCTCAATATCAAAGAATTGCCGCAAGGTTAGATTTTAGTATGCAATTATTTACTCTTGAAGCTGCTTTAATTTTTTAAATTTATAATTTGCAATATTAAATAAAATATATTGATGAGTCATTGGCAAAGCCATTTTTTGTTTATAAAATACGTACAAAATATTGGTGTTGTTTCAATATGATTACAAAAAAATCATGAATTCGCTTGCCTTTTGATAATTAAATACGTCCTTAGACTAATAATATAATGTGTGAATTACTGTTTATTATACTGTACCTTTTACCCATGCATTAAATCCACAGTGTTTTGACATCAAATAATTCATCAACGCAAAAGGAGCAGAGCAGCAATGGCATCCTCATTGCTCGTGATCCTACTGGTGGTAATGACTTGTACGGGTAAGTTAAGTTTACGCCTAGCTGCATACATAATGAAAGCAGCAATGGCATCTCCATTGCTCGTAATCCTACTGGTGGCATTAACTTGTACGGGTAAGTTAGGTTTAGGCCTAGCTGCATACATAATCAAAGCAGCAATGGCATCCTCATTGCTCGTGATCCTACTGGTGGCATCGACTTGTACCGGTAAGTTAAGTTTAGGCCTAGCTGCGCACATAATCAAAGCAGCAATGGCATCCTCATTGCTCGTGATCCTACTGGTGGCATTGACTTGTACGGGTAAGTTAAGCTTGGGCCTAGCTGCATACATAATCAAAGCAGCAATGGCATCCTCATTGCTCGTGATCCTACTGGTGGCATTGACTTGTACCGGTAAGTTAAGTTTAGGCCTAGCTGCGCACATAATCAAAGCAGCAATGGCATCCTCATTGCTCGTGATCCTACTGGTGGCATTGACTTGTACGGGTAAGTTAAGCTTGGGCCTAGCTGCATACATAATCAAAGCAGCAATGGCATCCTCATTGCTCGTGATCCTACTGGTGGCATTGACTTGTACGGGTAAGTTAAGTTTACGCCTAGCTGCATACATAATCAAAGCAGCAATGGCATCCTCATTGCTCGTGATCCTACTGGTAGCAATGACTTGTACGGGTAAGTTAAGTTTAGGCCTAGCTGCATACATAATCAAAGCAGCAATGGCATCCTCATTGCTCGTGATCCTACTGGTGGCATTGACTTGTACCGGTGAGTTAAGTTTAGGCCTAGCTGCGCACATAATCAAAGCAGCAATGGCATCCTCATTGCTCGTGATCCTACTGGTGGCATTGACTTGTACGGGTAAGTTAAGTTTACGCCTAGCTGCATACATAATCAAAGCAGCAATGGCATCCTCATTGCTCGTGATCCTACTGGTGGCATTGACTTGTACGGGTAAGTTAAGTTTGGGCCTAGCTGCATACATAATCAAAGCAGCAATGGCATCCTCATTGCTCGTGATCCTACTGGTAGCATTAACTTGTACGGGTAAGTTAAGCTTGGGCCTAGCTGCATACATAATCAAAGCAGCAGTGGCATCCTCATTGCTCGTGATCCACCTGGTTGCATTGACTTGTACGGGTAAGTGAAGTTTAGGCCTAGCTGCATATATAATGAGTACATATACATCAACAATTATATCCACCCGTTTACATGCTCTAATAAATTAACCATGGCATCGGAGGGACCTTACATTAGACGTCAGAATGTGACGTCTATAGACGTCAAATTCTAACGTCTATAGACGTCACATTCTGACGTCTAGAGTCGATCCCCTCACTGCAATAAATAAAAATTTATGATGTCCGTAGACACATACCATATACAATGAAGCGGAAAGACCTGACTAAGATTATTATGCTCATTTCAAATTGAAAAAACCCTTTGGTCTCCATGGTTCATACAAAATATTCCAGCGCTTTAAATGTTAATTATTAATTTATATTCACCCGTTTACCTGATATTGACGCAGATAGGCGCACAACATTTGACGGTAATAAGTAGTTCTATTTTTTTTTATTTAGTAGAAAACGGCATCTGATTTAAGCAGATATCGAAATAACATTAGATTAAACAAAAATCGGGACGACTGTACTTGTATGTGGAACTATGGATGACACTGAATCCTAAAATCATTGAAAAAATTATCAGCATATTGTACAGCAGCTTTTGAACATGTTACAGATAAAACTTTACATCATTCAACAAGATTTCAAAATCGTTGAGCCCTAATCTGTCAAGTCTGCATAATTTTCACTCACTTGGAGTTGTGTATCGCGTCAGCGAGACACAACTTCAAGTGGGTGGAAATTCCAATTAAATAATTTGGCGGTTAAAGTTGTTATATTTAAATATGCATCCTTTAATTTCAGGCAATCTCGGCTACAATATCAACGTTGAGGAATGTGAGAGCAGTGAGTTTTCTCATTTATTGAAAATAAAACTAACGTTTAATTTATTCTGGTAGGCCTATACAACCCAGATGCTTCCACTAACAACTAATTAGTACATCACACGATTTTACATAGTATACGTATTGGTAAAACATATTCTTCAAGTATTCACACATTTGTTTAAATCCTAAAAATCCTAGACGTATATTTGTATATTATATTATAACCAAAGGTTTGTGCTGTTTGAACGAGGCAAATATTCATTAACTAGTGTTTTATGTTTTTGTCGTTTAAACAAGGCAAATATTCATTACCAAGTGTTTTATGTTTTTGCTGTTTAAACAAGGCAAATATTCATTACCAAGTGTTTTGTGTTTTTGCAGTTTTGAACGAGGCATATCTTAATATGCTGACACCGCCTCAAGTCACGGATATGTGTGTCCAGATGTCAGAAGGTAGATTTACTATTAGCGGAAAGCTCTCACACCATATTAAACAATGCATTCAATCTCCAGTGGCGGATCCAGAAAGCCAGCCTTTATGCTCTATAGGGGTCCGGCGGCATGCTCCCCCGGAAAAAAATGAAATCCATAGGCCTCAAATGACGCATTCTGGAGCATATTTTGGCCGAAATATGGTCCTTTTTTGTTTTGGGGACTCTGAACGAGGGAGGGGGGCGCGGCGGCTGCGCCCCCCTCTGGATCCGCCACTGATCTCACACTGCTAATCGCGACTATAGTCGTCATTATTGCGTTTTATTGCATGATCATTGTTATTTAAATCGGTTTCGGTGTCATTTTATTTAGGACAAATAGTGCTTTTCACATTCAGTTTATTGTTGTCCTGTCGCTGTGAATATGTTCTTGTTTTATACAGATGTTTCACTTATAAAGCGCAACCTGGGGAGATGTATCAATTCAGGTGAGTTAACCCTTCAAAGCGCTGATTTTTTGTAAAAACCAGGGAGACGAAAGGGTTTTTTTCCATTTGAAATCATCATAAATGTCTTAATTAGCTCTTTCTGATTCATTTGAATACCTATGTTATGGGTCTACGGCCATTATAAATATGTTTACTCTTACAGTGCGGGGATCGACTTTAGACGTCAGAATCTGACGTCTACAGACATCGTCCGGGTTCGACTTTAGACGTCAAAATCTGATGTCTACACACGTCAAATGTTGACGTCTAAAGTCGATCCCCGCGCTGTAAGAGCTAAATATAGCCATGTTTTATCTCATGGTGGTCCATGTGCTCATAGTCCCTTGCAGTTATATATTATACGTTTTAACCTTTATAACACCAATGTCGGCTAAAATCATATTCAGTATTTTCATTGACACTTGTTTTCCATTTTTTTTAAAGTGAGATATCTTTTTCAAATCATTTGAAACATTAAATGGTAGTAACTATTTTTTTTATAAAATAGTTTTACCCACTCCAAGTGAGTAAAATTGTATTTTGTCGATGATCATTTTTCTTAAATTGAAATATGTTTAGTTACTTGCAGCCGGATATTGCGTTAAATATGTCCAAATTACATAAGAATATCAACAGTTCAGAGTTGAGTTTATAAAATGTATAATATAAACAGTTCTAAAATGAGCCCATTATGCGATTTATTTGTATAAAATAGATATTTGTGCTGCATACTTAATTTTATATCAAACTACAGTGAGGTTTTATATTGTTGTGAATAAAATTCAGTTACATCATCGGTACCATAGATATAGAGTCAGTACCACATATATCACCTCTTGGTAATGCACGTATTGTGTATTCTTATGTTCACAGAGAAGTTTGTCAACACAATCCCAAGGTCCGAGAAGAAACTTTTCTGCATAATGGAGAGATTAATAAAAAGTAGGGACACGTTGATATGTTATATCGTTTCGTAGTAAAAATTGGTAATCTGAAACAAATATGAATTCTCATATTTAGTTTACGCTTCACTTTAAATCACCACACAATTTGTTTGTACACATTAAATGCAATGGTGGATTTTTTTAATCAAATACCTCTTCACTGGAAATGTTAACACATAATATTTGATTTATTTTCTGTTTCTACAGAAGGCGTGTTCAGAATTCCCCCACAATTCCAGGAAACTAATGTGTGTCCTTACAACAGTGGAAACATCTGCTGGCCGGGAAAATAAACATTATGACCTGGAGTCTGAATTCACCTGACCCAAATCGACGTCCTTGACATATCCCAGTCTGATTTCACCTCACTCAAATCAACACCCTTGACCTCTGATAGTCTGAATTCACCTGACCCAAATCAACGCTCTTGACCTATCCTAGTCTGAATTCACCTCACCCAAATCAACGCTCTTGACCTCTGATAGTCTGAATTCACCTGACCCAAATCAACGCTCTTGACCTATCCTAGTCTGAATTCACCTGACCCAAATCAACGCTCTTGACCTATCCTAGTCTGAATTCACCTCACCCAAATCAACGCTCTTGACCTATATCTAGTCTAAATTCACCTGACCCAAATCAACGCTCTGGACCTATCCTAGTCTGAATTCACCTGACCCAAATCGACGTCCTTGACCTTTCTTAGTCTGAATTCACCTGGTCCATATCAACGCTCTTGACCTATCCTAGTATGAATTCACCTCAGCCAAATCAACGCCCTTGACCTATTCTAGTTTGAATTCACCTGACCTAAATCAACGTCTTTCACCTATACTAGTCTGAATTCACCTGACCCAAATCAACGCTTTTGACCTATCCTAGTATGAGTTCACCTGACCCAAATCAACGACCTTGACCTATCCTAGTCTGAATCTACCTCACCCAAATCAACGCACTTAGCCTATTCAACCGATTTCACGTCGCCCCTCATTTTAGAAACTATTCTGAAGGTTAAGATATATTATAGAAGAAGAGCTACTTTCATTTTATTTTAATTAAAACCCCTGTCCTGCTACATTGTCTCTATTGTATTATTTATTGTATTCATTTGTAGCTGGAATTGCTAACGCAATTTGAGGCTTCAAATGATGAAAATAATTTATATTTTTTGAAAATATGCATCTGCTAAGTTGCATTATTTGATTAACTGAGCATCTACCACAAATTATAATTTCCATTTCAGTGACATATAACTCGGTTTAAAATCTGCTTGAAACCAGATATATACGGGCGCAGCAGGCAAGGGTGAAGTATTTTATTTTTTCTTAATGATTACAACAATAATACATATCTGCATCATAATTTCATTTGTTTATCGTCTAGGAATTCGAAATCATCAATATGTTAATGTAATAAATCATTCTGCAATAAAGCTATTTGTGTGTTGTACATTTAATTTTGAAGCGACATTGATCAATACCTGAGTGATTAAAATACATAAAATATTTGTATTTATTTATGATTGCTAAGTCTTTTCACACTGGCTGAGTATAGTAATATTTGTCACAGAGAACTAGTATCAATGGTATGCTATTCTATCGTTTTATCGAATGAACTTCCTTTAGAAATTCGCTCTGAAAAAAAAAAAAATAATAATAATTTAGGCAAACATTTTTCAGGTCAAATATTGCTGAAATATACACAATTTTTTAATAAAATATAGCCAAATCTGGCAAATTTATTTCTCATATTTTTTCTTCAATTTGTGTTTTCAGAAGGGCAAATAAAATGAGTAAAATAGTTACAGACGTGACTAGCACTATACCCTTTCAGTGCAGGTACCGTCTGTATAGGCCTACGTCTGAATCTAACGTCTAATGACGGTCCCCACATTGAAAGAAATAAAATAAATTAAATGGCCGTAGAGTGGACCCGTAACATAGGTATATTCTAATGAAACAGAAAGACATAACATAAGACATTTATGATGATTTCAAATTGAAAAAAAACACCTTATGTCTCTTGATTTATGTATAAATATTTCAGCGGTTGAAATCGTAACCAACAGTGAGGCAATTATATGTTTATAGTTATTCAGCAGGCAACTAAGTCCTATAAATTATAGAAAATCTGCTAATACGCCCCTCCTCTTGTGGAACTGGCGTACTCCCCCCCCCCTTTATTACAAATATTTTTTTTGCATATTTTGAGCTTCAAAATGAAGTTATAAGGCCGCTTTTTTCACCCAAATTATGGCCCCCTCTCTTGCACATACCGGATTTGTTGCTGCCATTACTAATGGTAGATATGAGCCATTTAAAAAAAATTAACAATGACGGTAAAGACATTTTGAGAAAAAATAATTCTGATTTTGTGAATTTAAATGTTATGTATGCATATAGGATACTATGCCAAGCATCAGTGTGCAATATCCAAGCAGCATGTTATATATTAGCACTTTTTGAGACATTAATAGAAATCTTTTTTTGTCTTTACCGATATGACTTAAATAGTAGGCAATTTTATAACGGTAAAGACAGAACATTAAACGATAAAGACGGTTTTGTAACGGTAAAGATGTTGCTGAAACGGTAAAGAAACAAAATTGTTAAATAAATAGGTGATATAAGCTTTATATAGCAGGCCTGGTTTTCAGTATAACTGTATGCAGACTTCCACACCTTATGACTAAAGGGACATTGAATTACCACAGAAATGACCTTTTAAAATAGTATTTGTCTTTACCGTTTTATGCCGGTCTTTACCGTTTTAATGGTAAAGACAAATCATTATAACGGTAAAGACACACTATTTGGCAGAAAATAAATATCTTACAAAATATGTGCCTACTTTTGACTTCACAACGTTGTTTTCTTCATGTATTGATTACAAGAATAATCTAGAACAGCTATTTAATTTTTCAACCAAGGTTATTAGACACACGGTAAAGACATCCTTTTGTTGTGACATTTTATTTGTGACATCCTATTTTACACTTATATTGCATTTATCTTTGTCCATCAATCAAATCTTGTTTACTTTAAGAAAAAAATAGTTGACTAGATCCGGGAATTTATGTGCCAGAGCCATCTGATGAATACTTTACAGAAATAATAGGCCTCATGGGTTCTTGTTAACGGTAAAGACATTTGCATTCCAAAACTTGGACCACGACCTAATGTTGAATAACTTCAGTCGACTTTTTTATACATATTTTATTTTATTATCAAGAAAAGAAATTTTAGAAATAGGGCCAACCTGTCATGAATTGCAATAACGTAATTATATAACATTAACAAGTTTTTAAAAAATCGCAAACCTATTTCGGACACCCCACGGTGAAGACAAATCAAGCACATTATATCGAATAAAAACTTGATTTTCAAATATAAATGCTTGTGAAAAAAATTCCGAGTTCTAAATACATGTCTTTAACTGATTAAATGATAAAAATAATAAAATAATGCAAACTTTTTGAAAAGATGTTGAAGACATGTCTTCACCGTTTTTGCTGAAATATTTTGAAAATGACCCATATATTGTTGTGGTTGGCCTGTGGACGCGACCACCACTTCAATCTAAATTATTGGTCAGCAGGAAATGGTTTAATCAGATAAACTCAATTCACAAAGATGATTCCTTTTATTCAGTCTTTATTTATGTCATGATCTTGCAGGCAGTGTCAAATAACGTGCTACTTAGTTCGTGCGACAGCGTATGACGGGCTCGCACATGGCGAGAGCTAGCCGGAAGTTCTGACACGTCAGTCAGCGATCCCGTTTTTTTTTCTAAATTGATTTCGTGATCGCGCGGTGCAAAACTTTACCATATATCCATTACTTTCGACGGTTGCTTTCACACATGATGTCTCTTGGCCGGACAAATCTTCGTTAAATTGAAATTTTCTAGGTAGCTTTTGTTTCATGATAATGGGTATTTTTCATATGCTTCTAGTATTTGATATGTGACATCTTGATATCAATTTCCATAGTGTAGCCTATCTTCCAAGCTATAAACATGAAGCTATGTTTCTTGTGCGGCTGGATACATCTAGGATATATATTTACAGAAGCTGTAATGTTTTTTTAGTGGAGTCCAGATTAACTAAAGTTATTTTATAATGATTGTTACAGTGTCTCACTCCTGCCAGTGCGCATAGAGCGGAATTATATAAAAGTATGGGTTTTACGTATGCGTCGAATAATTTAGGGGTTGTCGGTGACATAATGACATATTTATTTTGTCACTGAATCGATTTTTCTTAAGGTGTTTATTTGTGCCTAATGGGATAGAGATGACAATGTGTACGATAAGTTCCAAGCGCCAAAATTGTTACATGGCTGTATGATCCCCGTGGAGCTGGAATAGCACATGAATAAACAGATCCAGTGAGGGTAGTAAATCGGTTTCAGACTTGATATCAGACTAAGCATATCAGCCTGTACGCTTAAATAGAGAGGTGACCAGCAATTAAAGGGTTACCGCGACCGCGACCCACAACATCAAGTGAGTAAAATTAATGAACAGAACTAGTGTTTATTTGTCAAATAAAAAACAAAAACAAATGAATAAGTACATAACAACATGGTATAGGTCGGGAGACCCCCATATAGATATCAAAAATCGCCATAATGAAGGGAGCACCCTCAAATTTATAAGATACTTTTAAATTAACTGGCAAACGTGCAAGTGCAAGCAGGTTAGCCACCACACTCTGGCTGACTTGACAAACACAAGGTGAAATAAGCAAGAACCAAAACATTCAACAACTTGAATCGGAACATAAGTAAAATCAATGCCAATTTCTCCGTCACACTTCCTTGTTTAACCCTTTAACCGCCTAATTATTTAATTTGAATTTTCACCCTCTTGAAGTTGTGTCCCGCTGACGCGATCCACAACTTCAAGTGGGTGAAAATTATTCAGATTTGACAAAATGGAGGTTACCTATTGTCATATATTGCTGATTAGTGTCTCGTTGTTTTCTTTTGCATGTTCAAAAGCTGGTTGTTCTGGTAAAAATATATATATATATATATAATCGGCACCGGCGGTTATAGGATTAAACAAACATAGAGGCTTAAACGGCTGGTAGACATGCGCGAATAACACTTCTAAAGGGCATCTTATTGATTATGGAATGTTTGCACAGTCCGCCACGTTACCTCAACTAAATCGAATGAAGTTTCCTCTGCAGCTGTGAGCTACCATTCTCCTATTGAGAGAGCATTTTATTGAAAAAAAAACCTTCGCTATAAATTGATCACTTCCCTTTAATTTAACTATTAGTCAAGAAAGAAGCTACTGTCTGATTTTAACAGTGGTAAGTTTTGAATGATATAAGGCAATGTTGAATGAACTTTTACGGTAGGCTATATGTATGTTCTACATGTCAGTATTTAAATAGCTTTGCATGTCAGCTTTGACATAGTGGTCATTATTATTATTATTATTATTATTATTATTATTATTATTGTTATTATTATTATTATTATTATTATTATTATTATTATTATTATTATTATTATTATTATTATTATTATTATTGTTGTTATTATTATTATTATTATTATTATTATTATTATTATTATTATTATTATTATTATTATTATTATTATTATTATTATTATTATTATTATTATTATTATTATTATTATTATTATTATTATTATTATTATTATTATTATTATTATTATTATTATTATTATTATTATTATTATTATTATTATTATTATTATTATTAATATTATTATTATTATTATTATTATTATTATTATTATTATTATTAAAAATACAAAATCTACCCAGCAAACACAAAACATTTTTCAAACATTTTTAAAAGTCATATATTGAGATGTTTTATAATATTAAAACGTCAGGTCAACAAAATATTAGAAAATATTAAATAAAAATATTATAAAAAACACCAACAAAACACTAACAAAACATTAACAATTTCACCGCTAAATTAAGTATTTTTTTTCATTTTCAATAACTGCGCTTTTAACGGCTAATAAAAAAGCTTAACCTTTTCAGGCTTGACTTTGCCATTGTCATCTTCATCCACTACAAGCCGCGAATTGCTGTCCCAATTCTCGACTTGTAGTGGATGAAGATGACGTGAAGTAGATGGCTAATGATTTTTTTTCGTTATTATTAAACAGTTACACAAATTCTTTTGTTCTAAAACTATTAGTTTGTTGGGAAATTAAGTCTGTTTCCAGGGATTCAAAAATATGCCTTTATGCATCGTGAGGGTTTAAAGGGTTGAAACGACTATAGTCTTGCTTAGCGGTGAAAGGGTTAATGTGACTGATATTATAATGTAAATTCTGCTAATTTACAGTTCGAGTCCAGTTGTTGATTCTGCAGGTGGCTTGAGATTGTGAGCTATTTATATTATTCGTGGGTTGACAATGGGGTCTTTCTGTTTTGCACCCATACTTGTGACATCAATCCTGTCAGGTAAAAACAATGCACTATATAAACGTGTTTTTTTGTACGTTTGGAAATATCATGCTATAGCTAATATTTGTATATATGTGTATAACATTATTTTTGGTGCGGGAGACTTATGCCTATATCTAATATGTATATTATATTACCATGCATGGCCGTATCCATGGGGGGGGGAGGTTTGAGTGTCTGTAACCCCCCTGCATTTTTCAAAAATGCCTTGTTTTTCAAAATTTCCTGGGAGACATGCCCCCAGACCCCCGTATTCCCAAATGGTCCTTCTGTAACCCCCTTTTGTCTCAGTCTGTGTACGGCCCTGACATGCATATTTCTTTTAATTATTTCAAATCATTTAATACTTGTACATATATATTTACACCACTTTCTATTTTATCATACTATGCACTGTATCATATAATGTACTGTTCATTTTAATGACGCATAAGTCTACACGGACTTCCCGTCGTCAATAAATATCCATCCATCCATCCATCCATCCATCCATCTATCCATCCATCCATCCATCCATCCATCCATCCATCCATCCATCCATCCATCCATCCATCCATCCATCCATCCATCCATCCATCCATCCATCCATCCATCCATCCATCCATCCATCCATCCATCTATCTATCTATCTATCTATCTATCTATCTATTGTTGTGTAGCAGATAACTAACATACATATTATATACAAAACTTCAAGATAATTTTTCAATTATATATTAATCTAAAAAACATTGATAGTGATATTTTTTACAAATCACAGGTAGATTTTAACACGATGGACCAATACTGCCTACATTCAATGTATCAAACAATGTGAACGCCGTCATATGTTAAATCTTACATTTATTTTTAATAGTTGTATTTGGTCATGGAGTTGACATCGACCCTGTGGAGTGCTACCGCAGTAAGTTATAGTTTGCTCTCTGTACAGCTATATGGTCCATGATCACTTCATTGCCTGGACTGAGATATCCTATGGGGCCTAAATGGTTATTTACCCTTAGAGTCCTGATATATTTGATCTGAACAAAGAGAACAAAATGATTTAGTTAGCTATCCCCGCTCTATTTGAATACCTATGTTATGGCTTTATGGCCATTTTAAATATGTTTAGGGCCTATACTCTTAAAGAGCGGGGATCGACCTTAGACGTTAGAATCTGACGTCTACAGACATGAGATCTTGACTTATAAAACGGTCGCCGCGCTGTAGAATTAATTTTTTTATAAAATAAATATTCCTTCTTGTAATAATGCTATATTTCATCTGATTTAATAATGCATACATATCATAGTATTGTCAGGTTTTTTATTGTCACGCTCCGAAGTGACACTTGTGATCATCGACCAATGTCTAAATGATTTCCATTTTAACTCGACAGTCTTGAGTAAGGTACCTGAATACGCTGTGCTCCCTGACTGGGACATTTTGGAGCGCTGTCAAGATATTTCTGCAGGTGAGATCGGATGTGTAAACTATTCTATTCTATTCTATTCTATTCTATTCTATTCTATTCTATTCTATTTATGCCTACATTAGTGATAACATTAAAATGTATATATTGTTTTAAATTTTCATTTATCGTTTACTGATTTGCAGCTAATTTATATTATCATTGTGGCTGCCATGCTGATAATAATTCGGTTAAATCTCTGTTTCGGCATCATACTTATCTTGATGTTTGATTTGTAAACTAACCATCAGTAAATCCTCAGTGGACATTTGGTCAGAAAAAGTAGTTTCACACATGTTTCTATGTGGAATTGGCGGCCATATTGAATCCACCAAAGAGGCTTCTTAGCAAAAATATGAAATTTATCGTGTTAAATGTAGTAGGAAAAGTGGTATGATATGTCTAGGCCCAAAATATAATTTCTATTTGGCGGTCATTTTAAAAATGGTGAAGAGCTAGATGTGACACCTCAGCATATTCTATAACGGTTTAGCGGGAGATAGTATTATACAAAGGAAAATATATACTCACAAGTTCAGGCCCACCATCCACTATTATCTTAAAACTCCGGCTAATTTTCTCAAAAGTCCATCATGCGGTTTTGCTATGCGCATGGGTATACACGTAAGATAAATAATGATATCTTGGTACCCTTTCATGATAGCAATTTTAATATTAGATCACAGACAAATACTGTACTGCTTTCCTTTTCATGTGCAATTGATGTTTTAGTGCAAGTTTTACTATAAACTCATCTTTTTTAAACCTATCATACGGTATCAGATTTGAAGGATAACTTTGATTTCTTACAAAGTGTGATCGAAATAGGTATCCTATATCGAAACACCACAAAAAACAACAGACACTGGAATATCATCATTCGTAGTTTCTGATCAGTATGTTTTCTTGTTTTAAAGCTGCTTCTGCCAACGATATACAAGATGAAGTGAATCAATGCATATTTTCAGGTAAGGTGTAAATTGTGTTCCTATAGGGCCTACACCATACAGTAATCTCAAGTGAATGTGTAATTGAACATCTGTGTCCATGTAGATATGAATATAATTTTTCAATATAGTAAATGACGTGAAACTATTACACACAAACTCCAAACCAAAGCAACATCTGCTGATAACTGGTGTGAAGATAATAACATGAAACTGAGTATTTTTAACTAAACTAACCCTAGTTGGTTCAAGAAAAAAATCTAAATAGGATGACAGATAATGATAAAGCAATCAATATTTTCATTAATGATATCCAACTTGAACAAGTTACACATGGCAAGCTTACAGATATTCATATTGATGAATCGTTGACATGTAATTTGCAGGTAGCAAACATAACAAAGATTGTGGAGTATAAAATGTTTCTGTTTAAAAGTACACGCCCTTTCCTTCCAACCCAAAGTCGAATTCAGTTATATAACTATTATGTAAAATCGTATTTAGAATATTGCTGGGGTAGTTTATCTCAAGAAACATAAATATAGTTAAAGAAAGAGCATCTTGATTAATCATAGATGCCAATGTCTCCACCCCTAGTGTGTCCATGTATTATATAAACGGTCATTAATGTTAGCTAAGATGTGATATATGTGTTTATTAATTATTATAAAAACTGATAATATATTTTATTTTAGTTGCAATTCAGATGATAAGGCCCGATAAGGATCTTTATTGTACGATGGTAACATTGGTCGAAGGTATGTTTTCTTCTTCAATTCAATTATAATTCAATTATAATTTAATAATAATTATAGTTAATTCACTTAAATTTTCACCCACTTGAAGTTGTGTCTCGCTACCGCGACCCACAACTTCAATTTGAGACTTGGAAATCGTTATGTTTAAACACATTTTTTCCCCTAATATCGGTGATTTGATCGACTAATAAAAGAGGTTAAAAACGACAATAGTCGTGATCAGCAGGATGTTTATTTGATGTTATTATTTTAGTTTTAGGTGGCTCGCGACACAGATGCCCCTACCAAGCTGGCGTCATCTGTTGGCCATAGTATATATCAACAGAAACGACCTCCTATATTGTACCTGCATAACGATGAAATGCACTAGTTTGTGTTGTGTGCATATCATTAATTTTAAAATTCTAAGTCGATATACTTATTGAATAAACATAGACAACTGTATTTGTTGTGTTTGATTGATTTAAGGAATATGTTAGTTAGTTCTCAAACCCTGAAGAAAGGAAACAAGCAAGTTGGATGGCAAATATTGACATATTGTATATGGGCCTACATGTACACTAAAATTATACCTGAATAGGTCATCATATTAAATTTACATAATGTCCATGATGAGGTCTCAATGAGCTAAATGCCTAACAACATCTGATGTCGTAATGCAACGTCTAGTGGGCAGAAAAAATCTGCAAAATATAGTACAATGCTCTAATTAGGCTTCAAGCTTTCTGATGGTATTAGGAAACTTGTCGAAGGTGGACACGAGTTGTGTCTACATTAACAAGCCCTAATTTGCATAAAATAAAAATGGCCGCCAGAATTTTTACAACGACATATAATGTCTCTATAAGAGAATTTTATGGTACGGCAGATCCATTATCCAATTTATTTCAATGATTTGTTATTTTTTTGCACACCTGTGAACAGTTGAAACGAAAGTTATTATTGTGATTCTGACATGCACATTTTTAAAGAAACATTTCCACAAGAAAATCGATATATAGTGCCAATCTCACAATTCATTGCTGCATTAAAATTAAATTTTTAATCACATGTTGTGAATTTGGGAAGTTTCAGAACCACAATCCGACACTTTTTGTCCCTTTTTCCTAAATCAAATACGATTTGAGTATCGCATGAACACAAAACTGGGCCTACGTCTCCGTCCATCACTGAATGGATGAATTGTAACACACATTAGAGGAGATAGCAGCATATCAGTCTACAACAGATTTAACATTGCTAATGTTACATTGGCACTATATTGTGTTTGATGTCTTATAGTATTAGGCTACGGCCAATATAAATATTTTAATTCTTTCAGTGCAGGGACCGTCTTTAGACCACAGACTCTGACCCTAAAGACCACAGATTCTGACGTCTAAAGACGGTCTCTGCGCTGAAAGGGGTAAAGTGACCCTTGAATTGAAAAAAACATTGCATAGAGCCTACGTCATGTCAGTTAATTGATTGAAAAACTATCAATAAATATGATCTGGCACCTAGTTATAACGACCGCAAATTACCACACATATCAATGACAGGAACAATAAACAATCAATATAGAAACTACAAAGCAGTGTCTATGTAAAAACCAATAGAATCATATTGGATCTTTGACCCAATGGTGTTTCAGTGCTTAGATCCATAGCCGGGATTGTAAGCAAAATGTTCGCTTGTGTTCAGTCATTGAATCAGCTATAGAATATGCTGATGGTCAATACTAAACCAGCATTGCAGTTACTCAATCATAAGCAATGTAAAAATTCATAACGAAGCATTCATACCAACAACATTTTAATACTATAGACAGGCCCTGAGACAGGCCTAACAGTTAGTATCTCACAGGGGTCAGCGTATGTGAGCCGTGCAAAGGCACTACCAGGAACATCTCAGAGTGATCAGTGGCCTAGCTGTGAGAATACAGCAAATCACCGCAAGCTGATTGGCAATGGCTCTTTCTGACATCCCGTATTTTTCCTGGAGAAACCATTAAACTATAAAATAAATGAACCATGCTAGTAGGTCTATACAATCCGCGATGACATAACGTACACTGTAAACCCTGTTCCGCCATTGTAGGCAAAATTGTTGCATTAATATTAATGAAGTGACCTGGCACAATTGTTATCATATTTCCAGCTTGTTAATATTGGGTTACTCTGGCTTCGTACCGTAGCTTAGAACACAATTTTATTATGCCAATTCAGAATGAGTTGGTTAATTTGAAATCATCAGAATAAATTCATTTATTTCAGATTGGATCACTTGGTTTACCTATGATACTTTACTTAGGTCGAAGTGATTACATTTTATCATATCAAACTAACACTAATAAATTATTTTAGAATAACAGAGCGATAATTAGGGCCTAGTTATTGTGAACCACTCACTTTTAGTCATAATAGGTCATTTAAAAAAACGACGCCATCGAACAATCAAAACTATCTAACTAAACAAATACAAATATTTCCCTGCTCATTGAGCCAACATTCCGCCAACGTTGGAGTGGCATCAAAAATGCCGGTCCACCATTTGGCCAATACAACTATCTGTGTGACCTGTCATCTATTAGACTGTATGAAGAGCATCTCAACGTGGCAGACCACAGCAGTGGACAGTGACCAGTAACCAGCAAATTTTCTTGATTGAGGATTCTATTTTTTCTAGAAGGTTGACAGCAATGAAAAAGAGCTTCAGCACATGACATATTGTTATTCAACATGTGTAACTCACAAAGTCTTAATCTGCTAAATAGCTACTTAATTAGTCAACAAAATAGCCAACGTAATACACATTGCATTTTTTTCTATAATAGCTCAATCTAAGATTTCAGAAGAGAGTGTTCGTTTAGGTTGTTTAAACCAAACAAGATTAAGTGACAAACGTCAATTTTCTTAACATCGTGTGACACAATATAAATGCATTGTTGTTGCCTATTTTATTTGTTCCAATAGGCCAACTAGGCTCAGAATGGTCAAAGTTTTGATGGTTTTTTCATCTTAAAACAAATCCTCTCAATTGCTAGAAAGAGACATAAGTCCCATTTTAAACGGCAATATGCCGTGCTAATTATGTCTACCTTCTATTTCACTCTCCAATAATAATTGTCTATGATGTTTTGCTCATGCATATATTATTGGGGCGTAGCCTTAGTACAGCTGAATTGTGTCATTAATCATTCATTTGAAGGCGTAATAGCCAAATTAATTTCCAGCTTCAAATGATGAAAATATTTACATTTATGACTGAGTTATTAGTTTAACTGAGCATCTAACACAAAACTAGATGTGACAGCATGCCATTAGCATCCCGGGATTATAAAATACCCCAGTAGGACCTACAAAATCACAAATTAAAGCTGAGAACGACCCTCTGCAATGAAATACACTATGACTTTAATCAAGGGATTCTATTCAAAATATAGGTCCTACTACGTGTGGTGGCTCGTAAAGGCCCTGTCAATCTACAACGTTCTGGGTAAGGTTAGTCTATAGTTCATGAGAAGTTGGCCGAACACAGAAGAACGCTGGAGGTCAAATACTTGTTACTTGTGTGGTGTCGTCTATTATAGACTTTAATTATTAGGTCTAGATCTAATAGATATACTGGGGTTCTTTTCTTAGTCGGGCAGCTTAGTTTCGGTGGGTGATGTGGATGTAGAAAAAAAAGGGAACTTCAACACTTGACTTGATTTAGATATAACAGTAAACAGTTTATTAACAGGATAACAATCAGTAACAATAATTTCCAGTAGGTTGATTTGACACAATCAGGAGATGTCCAAAGAGACTTAAAATATAGTTCACACTGGAGGAAGCTCAGAATTAATCAATTACATGTAGTCTAGACTGAAGTTGGTAGGTCTGAGATATTCGGATGAAGATTACCGGGTGAAGACAGAGAATGAAGATGAATGAAGATGAATGCCCAATGTTCTGATAGATCTGTAACAATTACAATACCGAGTTGATAGAGCTAGTTAACAGACCATCATTCAGACGTGGTGACTGAATGACGTCGAAGAACAGAGAGAGTTACTTATAAGATTACTTATTAACATTGAAATTGGGCTTACTTAAATTATTAACAGTTACTCAAATTGACACTAACATTCACGAAAAGTTTATAAGATATATTGCCAAAGTTACAAGCATGGAGAACAATTACAAGTTACCAAATACACTCAAACCTCGCGGTTCTAAACATTTCACATTTGACAATAACTTGACACACATAGAAATATAAACATGAACTATGACACACTGACCTGTAACAATTACAATACCGAGTTGATAGAGCTAGTTAACAGACCATCATTCAGACGTGGTGACTGAATGACGTCGAAGAACAGAGAGACAGAAAACACGTGGAACTCTCATTAAATACTGGACTTCAAGTCCGAATTATCCCGGAAGAAATTGGGATAGCCAATTACTTTAAACAGAAGGCCATAAAATTGGAAGATGGATCCTGTCTGGGTCCGATCCCGAATCAACAGACGCATTCGTTACATCCCGTGTTTCATGTCTCTGCTGAGCTTAGTGCGCATTCGATACTAACCAGTGTAATAATAACAACGTACATTTAAAACTAAGACATTAATAATAATAATACAGTTGATTATTTCAACCTGTCACACACTCCCCCTCTTTAAGGAAAGGTGTCCACACCTTTAATCTGAAATACATGAAGTTTTCTTAAGAAACCTAATGTATGTCAAATTTAGATGTCGAAGATAATACACAAAATATAATTTCATAAGCAGTGCCTTCTTTACAGTAATTTAACAATTCCAGAAAACTGAGTTTACAAAAGGTACATACTTCTTTTTTCTCTGTGATTATATATTAGGAAAATAACAAAAACATAACTTTTTTGTGGCACCTTGCTTATCTGCCAACCAACCAAATTATGTGTCACTATTTGCCATTGACAACCAGAATACATGAAACAATAAAACAATTGATTTTGGTGGCTGCCACTTCAAAATTGTTAATAGAAATTTAAAATACAACATCATGGATACATATAATTATAACGCACACACATAAACTCTTAGATACAATCACTGTTCAAATATTATTCTAATATCTGAAACACAAAAGCAAAAATAGAATAAATCTTCATGTCAATAAAAATAAGCCAAAATATAAATTCAGTTCAATTACTTAGAAATTGATATATATATATATATATAAAAATAAAAAAGTTGCTATATTTTCATATGATTTTGAATTAAACTAACAGGTTTATGATTATACACAATAGTTTGTCCTCACTTAACAGTAATGTGGTATATTCTAAATTACATTTTAATGCAGTTAATTTAATAAAGCAAAACCTCAAATATTCCATTAGAACCTAGTAAGTAAATTTCAACTTTACTTTTCTTTGTATCAACTTACCTTTTATAACATGACAAAAAAAACAATTCTACACTCATTTAAATACTTACTCGCCCAACAAGAGCGATAAAATACCTTGGGCAAGATTTACTCTTTGGTTCCACATGGAACCTGAGTCTGCTGGTACACTGTGCAGCATTTGGTAGTTTTCTCCCATCCATGCAGGCTTTCGGCGAACTCTACCAGATTGCCTCACTGTAACAGGTGAATCTTCCACATGCAAGTCATTATCATAATCATTATCTACATTATCATCATTTACATTTTCAACATTATCTAAATCAATTGTTGGCGTTTCTACAGATCTGCCCTCAGACCTAGCAGAAGACTCGCCACTAGCAACTGACTCTGGAGGTTCTGTTATTACAGAGATATCATCTCACTCCTCAGATAAGACCTCTACGCAGACATCTGGCATCAAAACCTCATCACGATCGACTATAACTTGATCGATGGGTTCAACCAGCTCTACGGGTTGTATAGGTAATGGGACATCAGGAATGTGGTTATTATAGGACCTTAGGAAAGGACCAACACTTGACTCTGTCTCTGAGTCATAATCTTCTGAGGAACTTACCACAGGCTTTGAGGGTATATGTGTAACCACTTTTTTGCGAGGCCTACTCGGCAACACCTTGCCACGAGGTTCTGGAACTGGTACATCATCCCTAGCCGGGATGGTATTAATAGGGAATAAAAGATTACGGTGCAAAACCCTCTTACCTTTCCCTCCAGCTTCCCTTTCCACCTCATACACTGGTATGTCAGCATTGGGTTTACCAACCACTACATATACCTCATCCTCCCAGCGGTCAGCGATCTTACGCTTTCCCCTCAAACCTACGTTCCTTACCATAACACGGTCTCCTTCCTGAATGGTACAACCACGAACCTTTCGATCGTAGTTCTCACGTTGTCTCATACCTGCCTTTTCCGCCTTAGCTGAAGCCAGGGAGTACGCATACTCTAGCTGCTTCTTTAAAGAGTCCACATAATCTGTGTATGACTTACCATCATCTTGACCCTTTCTGCGAAAAACCAAGTCTACGGGTAATCTGGGATTTCTCCCGAACATTAAAAAATATGGAGTGAATCCTGTGGACTCATGCCTGGTGGCATTATAAGCATGAGTGAGAGCGGGGACATACTTTTTCCAGTCAGCCTTTTGAGCTGGCTCCAATGTACCTAACATATTGAGCAAAGTTTGGTTAAAACGCTCTACCTGACCATTTCCCATAGGGTGGTAAGGCGTAGTCCTAGACTTTTTTACATTGGCTAACTCACACAAATGTTTAATGGTATCACTCTCAAAGTTTCTTCCCTGATCGCTATGAATTCGCGCAGGAAATCCATAATGGACGATATAGTGTTCAAAAAGAATACGAGCGGTGGTCTTGGCAGTTTGATTTTTAGTGGGAAAAGCCTGGGCGTAGCGAGTAAAATGGTCAGTGATAACTAAAACATTCTCAATTCCACCCTTAGATGGTTCAAGGCTTAAAAAATCAATACACACCATTTCTAGTGGTTGAGTGGTTGTGATATTAACTAGGGATGCACGCTGTTGAATAGCTTTCCGGCGCAAACACCTATGACACTGAGCAAGATATTTCTCTACTTCGTCTGTCATACAAGGCCAGAAAAATCGCTCGCGTAATAGCGATAATGTGCGCTCCCCACCCATATGTCCTACCTCATCGTGACAACCTATCATTGCACGTTTTCTGAAAGATTCAGGCAAAACCATAGGAAAAGTGACTTCGCCGTCAACTACTCTACTGCGGCATAGGATATTTTTCTGAAATTCCAATTGTTTGCGAACCCTCAGAATCTGTTTCACAGACGGATGATCTAAATCTACACGTGGCAAAGTAATCTTACCTTCAAGTTCTTGTATAACTTTAGACAGAATGGGATCCTGCCGCTGTACCTGAGCCCAATCTATTTCCTCAAGCTCAGTCGACCCAAGAACTCCCTGTGGAATAATTCCATCAGGTATGACCTGAGAATGGCAACAAACTGTCTCAACTGCAGGGTGAACCAATTGAACTCCCTGTAATACAGCTTGCACAGACTCAGAAGATAAAGTACCTTCCACCAACTCGCTTGGCTAATTAATGCGTGACAAAGCGTCCGCATCTACATTCTGCTTGCCAGAGCGATAGTGTATTGTGAATTCAAAATTTGCAAGTTGTGCGACCCACCTGTGACCTGTGGCATCTAACTTTGCAGATGAAAAAACATATGTCAAAGGATTGTTGTCAGTGAAAGCAGAGAAAGTGGTACCATGTAAATAATCTGCAAACTTCTCAGTTACAGCCCACTTTAAAGCTAAAAATTCTAATTTATGTACAGGGTAGTTGCGCTCGGACTTACTTAAGCGCCTACTAGCATAAGACACTGCACGGTCTTTGCCATCATGCTCCTGGTAAAGGACAGCACCTAGACCTTCCATGCTAGCATCTGTATACAGCTTGAAGGGTTTACTAATGTCAGCAAAAGTCAAAACAGGAGAAGTTGTACATAAGTTTATCATATTCAAAAATGACTTGTGCTGCTCTGGTCCCCACACCAATGCTGCTGCTTTATGGCGAGCACCCTTCTTAGAATTTTGGATACCTGTGTTGAATAGAGCATCCTGTAAAGGTTTAGCTACCTTAGCAAACTGCGGAATAAACCGACGATAAAAACCAACAAAACCAAGAAAACTATGAAGCTCTGCAGCCGTAGAAGGGATTGGCCATTCCTTTACTGCTTTGATCTTCTCTGGGTCAGTAGCCACACCATCCTCAGAAACAATATGACCTAGATATTTGATGGACTTCTGAAACAGCTTGCACTTACTCGGCTTTAGTTTGAGGCCCTTGTCCTCAAGCCGTTGAAAAACTTTCTGCAGCTTTTCCAAGTGTTCCTCATAGGTGCGACTAAAGACTACAATATCATCAAGGTACAATAAACAGGAATTCAAATATAAATCACCCATGGCGGATTCCATGAGACGCTGAAAAGTGGCGGGTGCATTAGTGAGACCAAACGGCATCCTATTGCATTCCCGAAATCCAAGTGGATGGACAGAAAAAGCAGTTTTACATTTGTCTTCTTCAGCTACTTCAACTTGCCAATACGCACCCTTTAAATCTAGCGTACTGAACCATTTAGCACCACTCAAAGCATCAAATGTATCATCAATACGAGGCAAAGCGTATGCATCACGAACAGTTACAGAATTAAGACGCCGCAAATCAATACAAAATCTCAGACTGCCATCTTTCTTTTTGACAAGTACAACATTTGATGCATAAGGACTTTCGGACCGACGAATAACACCAAGATCAGACATTTCCTGTAGATGTTGACGCACCTCGTCAATCATCGCAGGCGGAATACGTCTTGATCGCTCTTTAAAAGGAGTATCATCCGTTAAGCGAATGTGGTGTTTCACACCTGAAGCATTACCTAAATCCAAATCGTGTAAAGCAAAAACACTTTTCCAGTGACACAACATGTCACGAACCTCGTTGACTTGATTTGGACCCAAATTCACATGCAATGCTTCATCAAACAATTGCAAAAAATTGTCATTGGAACTATCATGGGAAATAGGTGGAGTAGATTGGCTATTGTTCACCACTGTGGCTTGAAAAAGATTGCACAGAATTGTTTTGGGTGGAATAATCACTGAGTGTGATGCGTGATTTGCTATCTCTACAGAAACTCGCTTGGCGGACGTACCTGCCTTTAATTTAAGCAAACTTGGGGAAACAACTAGCCCACCAGGTAGCTCAGAACTAGGTAGCTCATCTACCAACACATTTACAGGCAAACTAGTACCAGCGCCAGCACGTGTCAAACCTTGCACCATCACGCGCCCACCGGCAGGAATTGTCATTGGCTTAGTAGTTTGAACAGAACCTACAATACCTGATTTGGCTTCATATTTTCTCTGACCTGTGAGACTCTGCATCGCCAGCCGCCATGGACTTGATAGGCCCTGATCGCTAGACACAGCCTCTGAAAAACTAGAAGACAACATATTAGTACCAACCAAAACTGGTACTCGCCCATGATATGGAGTATCAGGGACAACAAGAAAAAGTACATCAAAAATTTTGTTGAGTTCAGGAAGGCAAACACTAGATTTTACATAACCTAGATATTGAATCTGATGCCCTCCTGCACCCTCAATACGAATCAAATCTTGTAACGGAAGGACGGTTAATTTTTCTCTAAGCGCAAAACTCTCAGAAATAGTACTTATCATAGAACCAGTGTCAATCAGAGCATTACATCTGATTCCTTCTAAGTCAATAGTAGCTTCATTTGAAGAACCAACAAAACTACTTACCTGGGGCGGTTGTGGGTTGCCTACTCTCTGCCCCTTGAAGCAGGCTACTGGCCGTTTAAATGAGGACAAGAAAATTTTGTGTGACCAGCCTGGCCGCACCGATAACAATTACCTCTAAAAGGCCTAGATTGCGCTGACTGCCTACTGTCAGCTGCACGAGAATTGTTAGACTCAAGCGCTCCAAGGCGCTTCTCCATCTTACCAAGACTAGCCAAAAGTTGGTCCATTTTCTTGGCCATACCATCACTTAAAACAGTGGCTTGACTTACCTGCGCAGATGGCTTAGATACAGGTTCATCTTCCAGCTCTGCTACTCTAGCCGAGACCAAAAGAGAGTCGTAGGCTGTTCCATTATCGAAAAGGTGCCGAATAGCATTTTTTACAGTACCTGGCCTAAGTCCAGAGAAAAATTTAGTACGCACCAATGTCTGTGCTACATCAGCTGACACAAGAGGCTTATCCTTGTCCTGGCGATCTTGCAATTTAGCAACCAGATCATCCAACCGACATGCCCAACCTGCCACCTTCTCCGACTCACCTTGTTTTGCTGAATAGAATTGCTCCAGCAATGTCTCTGGTGGGAGAATATTACCAAAAATCCTGGTCAATTTCTCGATCACGGTCTCAGCTGTGATGTCTTCACCGAGAGTGCGTAGGACATCAGCTGCTGTACCACGTAGTGACCTGCGTACTGACTGTACAATCACGGATGGCGAATATAACGGGTCTTTAATTAACCCTTTGACCTCAAGTTTCCACTGGTCAAAACTTACATCACCCTTACCTGACTCTCCAGAGAATGTGGACAGTCTAGGAGGTCCAGCCATCAGAGTATGGTTTGTACTACTGCTGCTGTCTGGGGTAGGGTTGATTTTCATGGCAGTTGCAATCTCCTGCTGTTCCACTGGAGAGAGATCTTGCATTTTCTTTATTAGATCCTGCACAGTAGTCATGATTGCTAATTTCTAAACACAAACTGACTATAGGAAAGTATGGTTAAACAAAAGATGGGAAAAATCAAAACCCAGAAAAATATATCTGAAAACACTCCAGATAAGAAAATCAAAATTCAAAAATCATATACCACTATGTGAAATAAATCCTAAATATGTGAATAGTCCATCCAAAATTACGGATAAGTTTGAAGGAACTATCATAAGGTTAACCACCAAAAATAGGATGTCAAGAGAACTCGCAGCCAACGCTGATCAAGTTACGTAATGACGCGCACCTGAAATCAAATCAGACAAAGTCAAACAATCTTGCTTTAGACTTCTACTGATTATCACACATGTATACATACAAAAATCAACATAAAAATCATATGACTAATTTCAATAAACCCAATATAATATAGTACGATATGTCAAAATATAACGCTCCAGCAAGCGCTGATCTGGTTATGTAATGACATGTACCTGAAATCAAATCAGACAAAGTTAAGCAGTAGTATTTTGCTATATACTTCTACTGATTATCAAACATATACAAAATAAATCACAAAACAAAATATATCAAAATATATCACAATCTTCTTCTGTATCCACGAGTAGGTACTTCGATTTCTTCAACTGTTAACGGACATAGAAACAAAATTCCACCGGCCTCAGCCCGGAGAAAATTTCATTTCACAATACAATCAAAAGTCACAGTTCTAACGCACAGTCGCTTCACACCTAACACGCTGTATTCTCAATAACTTGGAGAATCATATCACTGAACTGCAAAGTCTATTTAGTCTAGGGTGGTCACTACTGTCACAGCTAAGTAGAAACACACTACTATAGCTCACTAACATACATAATATGTGACAGGAAATATAACTAGCTGGGTTAACTAGTTAAAAAATATGCACAAGATTACTCACTGTACAACACACCCCTCCCCTGGTAAAAAATTTGTGCATTCTGAATAGGTCTGGTACACACGTCTGCGTACACGCTAGTAGATTCCAGTAGACCTATCAGATAAAACACCACACTGCTCCGGAGACTGCTACCAGGGCGAACGACTCCCACTTCGCACATATAGTCAACACAAGTCACTCATGACTGCCGTTCTTTGCATAAGGTGGATGGTAGAGATGAATAATGATGAAAAGAAGTCATGAACAAGAAGAAATCCAGCATTCAAGGAATCCAGCGCGAGAAGAATCCATCACGAGAAGAATCCAGCACAAGAAGAAATCCAGCATGAGAAGAAATGGCGATTATATAATTTCAGTTCAAATCCATGAGAAGAAGAGGTTGAAACTTAGCCGTGCCAACTAACACACATTGGGCGCCATTTTGTGGTGTCGTCTATTATAGACTTTAATTATTAGGTCTAGATCTAATAGATATACTGGGGTTCTTTTCTTAGTCGGGCAGCTTAGTTTCGGTGGGTGATGTGGATGTAGAAAAAAAAGGGAACTTCAACACTTGACTTGATTTAGATATAACAGTAAACAGTTTATTAACAGGATAACAATCAGTATAATTTCCAGTAGGTTGATTTGACACAATCAGGAGATGTCCAAAGAGACTTAAAATATAGTTCACACTGGAGGAAGCTCAGAATTAATCAATTACATGTAGCCTAGACTGAAGTTGGTAGGTCTGAGATATTCGGATGAAGATTACCGGGTGAAGACAGAGAATGAAGATGAATGAAGATGAATGCCCAATGTTCTGATAGATCTGTAACAATTACAATACCGAGTTGATAGAGCTAGTTAACAGACCATCATTCAGACGTGGTGACTGAATGACGTCGAAGAACAGAGAGAGTTACTTATAAGATTACTTATTAACATTGAAATTGGGCTTACTTAAATTATTAACAGTTACTCAAATTGACACTAACATTCACGAAAAGTTTATAAGATATATTGCCAAAGTTACAAGCATGGAGAACAATTACAAGTTACCAAATACACTCAAACCTCGCGGTTCTAAACATTTCACATTTGACAATAACTTGACACACATAGAAATATAAACATGAACTATGACACACTGACCTGTAACAATTACAATACCGAGTTGATAGAGCTAGTTAACAGACCATCATTCAGACGTGGTGACTGAATGACGTCGAAGAACAGAGAGACAGAAAACACGTGGAACTCTCATTAAATACTGGACTTCAAGTCCGAATTATCCCGGAAGAAATTGGGATAGCCAATTACTTTAAACAGAAGGCCATAAAATTGGAAGATGGATCCTGTCTGGGTCCGATCCCGAATCAACAGACGCATTCGTTACATCCCGTGTTTCATGTCTCTGCTGAGCTTAGTGCGCATTCGATACTAACCAGTGTAATAATAACAACGTACATTTAAAACTAAGACATTAATAATAATAATACAGTTGATTATTTCAACCTGTCACACTTGTTACTTGTTCTAGGCGGTGAACGCTCGGTGTGGGGAGGGGTGAGAACGCAGATCAGCACACGATGAACGGTGAACCCAGCTAACCCCCTCCCCCCCTCCCCGAGCGTACCTCTAGCGTCTACATAAGTTCAAGTACCGTTCTTGCTGCGCTCTGCCAGCGTTTATTGGCGTTCACTCATCGTTCTGTTAATATAGACGGAAGACGGGCGGATGAAGTTCATCAAGAACGGTAGAAAGATGACGGGAGATACTTTGTAGGCCACAGTAAGAGCGTTGACTGTGCGCGCACATCAACGGTAGAAGGAGGCCGAGAACGGTGAAAGAACTGTACACGGACGCAATCAGGTCAGCGGATGAGAAGATTTTTTCACTTTATTGAAAAGTTATCCAAGGTTCTGCTCGTAAATACATTTTCACATACGCAGTTAGGGCGTTGGAATCTAACCACGATCATAGTTGTTTTTGCTTTGTTTCATTGAGGGCCCAGTCACACTGGTGTACGGGTTGACACGGTCACACGCGGAAGGAGCAAAAGCGCCCTACCGGGAATCAGTAAGCGTCCGTGTTCGTATATTTCCAGGTGGTCACCCCGTCACTTGGCAAGCACGTCCATCCGTAGGCTTCTGCGAATCAACTTCTTGCTCAAAAATTCGTGGCCAAGCGCGGGTGTCCGCAGGGGCCCAAGCGTAGAGACACAGGGAGATGGTGTACATACACCGTAGGTATCGTACATACACCGTAGGTATCGTGAGCGTGCGCGATGGAGCGCAGACCGGAAATGGCCCACCCTGCACCCCTCTCCAATGCGGAGCCCCTACACTGGCACACTTTGCCCCTACACTGTTCTACACTGTTATACAATAGCCTACGCTACCCTACGCACAGCACAAAATGTTATGGATCAGAATATTTTTCATTCTTTCATGTTGACCTTCCCCAAGTTCCATCTGCTCCATCATTGTCGCTGTCGATGATGTATAGATTGTTGCTCCAACAGGGATGTGGTACAATAACACGCACCCCAAATGCAGTTGATGGCTTGGCAGCTGCAGGTGGCAGAGCATTGACGAATTACTACTGTGAAACTTGGTCTCATGGCAAAAAAGAAGGAAAAGCCAAAAAGAAGTAGCCGCATAGAAGCAGATATAAATAAGAAATTCCAGATTTTTTTTTTTATTTGCTGAGAGAAAAAGAAGAATTTAAAAACGTACGTAGTTCTAGTCTACGGACATGTTTACATCATATGGTCATATTAAGAAGCCAAAATAAAAATACTGATTTTTATGATGATTTTAGCCTGATTTTCGCTTTAATTATGTTATTACACAATTTGGAAAAACGTAGTATTAGTGTTGTAGTGATTTATTGCACGATATAAAAAATTGCAAAGATATCGTGTCCGTGTTATAACGTTTTATTACACGATTTAAATAGTAAAATGTTAGGGAACATTGTGCTCGTGTTATGATGTGTTATTGCAAGATTTTAACAGATTGGTATTTTGTGTTATAATGCTTTATTACACTATTTTAATTAACATATTACTTTGGTAAATAATTTTTAAAATATATTAGCGTAATAGATTTAAAGCTGTTGCATAAATATTTTTATATGCTGACAGGGATCATTGTCGATTTGTCAACATCCCCCTCCAATTTCACCAGGCCTTGTCTCGTATGCTCTCGCGTCGAGAGTGATATTTCCCGAGATTTGACAAGCACACATGTAAGCTTATCCGCGAAATGATGACGTCATTATCTTTATGATATACTATGTTCAATTTTGTTATAGGCAATAATCATGTTAATCTATATGATTAGGTGGAGTCCTGGAAATTGGTTTGGGCGACTAAAATTAACATCTGAAGGCGCCACATGGCTATTAGCGTTGTTTGTGGGTATCTGAACCCCTGGAATGAGATATCATTTAA
This sequence comes from Flabesymbios commensalis, assembly GCA_964017125.1. Taxonomy (NCBI): domain Eukaryota; kingdom Metazoa; phylum Annelida; class Polychaeta; order Terebellida; family Flabelligeridae; genus Flabesymbios; species Flabesymbios commensalis. Next base: position 469,557 of record OZ024907.1, on the reverse strand, counting down.
AGATATATTCTGCTATAAAGATATCTTTCAAGTTATATATCATATATTATAACATGCATTACAATAAATATAAATTGAGGATATCTTTTATATAGGGAAAATATATTCTACTATGTACATTTGTTACACAACGGGAAATAAAAAAGGAATAAAATAAATATACATAATAATGCAGATTTATTTCGTACTCGAAGTACATAATACATAGTATACACAAAAGAAAAGAAATTCACACAGCAAAATTATACATATTAATCACATAACATATAGTCCAGCAAAAATGATAAATGTTCTTTACATAAACTCTGTAATCACGAGATGATATTAACTCTTTAGCAAATTGTACAGTAGCTTTGTCGTCATTCGTTAAATTATTATAGTGCATACGTTTAACTATGGGGAAAGATGTGCTGTATGATGATCTGGCAATAGCATTGCGGTTTAATTGGTACATAAAACAGACTAGAGATATGTTATTACATAGTGGAGAACAACTTTCTTCCATGGCAAGTTTCACACACATGTTGACTATTTGTTTTTTATTTCTAAGTAGTGAGTGAACAAATTTAATAAATCTTCTGTGGATCTGAAAATCTATAGGGGGGTCATCAGTTATCTCGTATTCAAATTTACTGTGTGAACGATTTCTACGGTATAATATACATATAAATTCGAATTCAAATATAATATTTGGCAAGCCACTGTGAAACATGCGGACAAGCGCACGGACCTGCATGTACGAACCCAATGGAAGAAATCATATGCGAGCGGCTTCTAAAATGTCGTATAAACACATGTACATGCGTGGGTTGTCGCACTTTTGTGTAGGCAGACCGTCGCGTCATGTAGGCATTCCGTCTGGACGTGCGGTGAGCGAACACACATCATCGCCAAGTGTCGCAATCGCGTCAGACCGTCTCCATTCGTCGGTTCCCGTGAGTGAGCGTCCGTAAGTGTAGAGACATCGTAGGAAGCGTGCATGAGTGTACACGTACCGTAGGTTGCGTACGCACACCGCGTGCGGTATGCGTACGCCACTTACAGTGCGTGTACACTCATCCACGCTCATACACGATTCAGACGCTCACAGACGATTTGTACGGTATGCGTACGCCATTTTTCGTCTGTCTGGGTGTGCAGGCACACCGCGCGGATTAAAACATGCGGTTGGAGACGTCTGACACGGATTGTCGATTTCGGCTATTTTGCTCAATCCGCAGCAGCGTGTCATTCTGCGTCCCAATGTGACTGTAGCTCAACAGGGTAAATCATGGTTATTGGGAACAAAATGTGTGCTTAACATCAAGATTTGCAAATGTTTGGTTTTCAATTATAGTGTTAAAGCTACATAACTGTTTTGCTTATTTCATTCAAAATATTAATCCATGGAGAATGGTGTTTTAATTTTTAATTTTACTCCCCCGGAGCTATTAAGGATTTATGTTTGTTGTTTTTTAATATTGTTGCTCAACCAAAGCAAACTTGATCACAGCGGAGTAAGACATACTGTCTATATAATCAGGACATTAAAAGTACCAAGTGGCAGATAACGATCATCATTGAAAAAAAGTGGAAGTTTTTTAATATTATTCTTATTTTTTAAGTGATCGTAGATACAATTCACAGTAAAAAGTGTAAAATCTCATGTCATTTAGACATGTCTGGGAGTTAATAATTTGTGTGATATGGGTGATATGTGCATATAAAGTCATGTTTAATTTAGGTACCGGTATTGAGAATGTCACTCACTTGAAAAATAGGACTCTATTCCAGTATGGTGCTTTTAAGTGTGGGCCAGCATCTGAGCCATTGGCCCACCATTAAGACGCTCTCCCCATTCTGTGCGAAATTGTTGGTGGAATTAGCGCTAAAATTCAGTGATGTAAATCATCTTTTTCACTCTTTTGATTCTCGTGATTTTCTTGAAAAACATTTGTATTTCTTTATTCGGTATCTCATGGGCATTTCAAAATATAGTTAAAATGCTACTAGCCAATATCAGACTTTATTTTATTTTATCGTAAATCATCACATACAGTGATATAAATCGCGCTATGCGGTAAAATAAAATAATATTTAAAACATCGGACTTTACTGTAACCGATTGCCAACAGTTTTTTGACCTAGTCTGAGGACGTCTACCACTGGTTATTTGGGCTTTGTATCTCAGATAACACGAGGCATTGATCCAATGGCAGACTAATGCCGGCCCATCGTCTGCGGTACATGCCCAACATTATGCCGATTCAGTTCGTCAAGTGCTTACTATAAGGAAGTTTGGTGTTGTCCAATGTAACATTATATTGGCCCATAACCCTACCACTATTACATACATATTGTACACAAACCGATTCACTACTTAATAATACTTGATGGTGTATCGCATGATGAACTAATTCCACTACATTTACCCAGTTTTAGTGCATTTATAAGGCCTTTAAGACAATATGAATGATTGTTTTCTACTTTTTAGGTTATTTTTATCGAAATAAACAAAACAGTTATGCAGCCTTAAACTTTTGTTTCTTTTCATAGAACAAAAATAAAATAAGTTAACGTCCCTCGACAATATAACCTACTCAACATCGTTAAAAAAACATTTAGTAAAGTGTTTGTTGTGTGCTCGAGCTGTAATAGAAATCACATAAACAGTAATAAGTGAACCTGGTGTTAGGTGTGAAAAAAATAATGCATGATACCAGAAACGTATAATTCATGTATTATGGACAAATGACATATGGTGAGCTGGTTGGAAACAACCATTGTTTTCGACGAAGGAACTCACAGCGTGTAGCCCAGTGAGAAATGAACGTTGATGCACTGGTTGCAACCTTGACTCGACGAGGCCGCCATTAACGTCATCGCCTATTCATATTTAGAAGGAAGGAACAAGGCAGTCAGGCACTCAACCAAAACACCACGTCCCATTCTCAATGCATATACTGACTATAAAGCGAATCTTTGGACTTCAAAGGGTTGTCTTTAGACAACCTCCTAGTCACTAGATTGTCACTTCCCCATCCCTTAAGCTATTACTGCAATGAGACAGGTTGATAATTTATTTATCTAGACTCGAGAGCAACGGCTTTCAAGGGTGGCTTTTCCGGATCCTTGGTGTCTAGAAGTGTTTATTTTCATCCAGTATAAACCAATATATCGACGTTAACACTGGTTAATTTCGAACATTTATATGGTATAAATAATTATGTCCTTATATGGAGGGTCACATGATAGCCAATCACCCCATATATGGGGGTGATTTGCTATCATGTGACCCTCTCAGAGGGTCACATGATAGCTAATTACCCCATATAAGGAAACACTTGCGCCCCATCTTGTGGCAACTTTGATTTATTTGTCACAAATTTATTCATACTATATAAGGGGTGATAGATCACATTAAATCACAGTTAATGGGAATGAAAGGAGTGTTTAAACATCAGGATTTGCAAATGTGTGGTCTAAAATAAAAAAAATATGGGTATTTTCACCCGCTTGAAGTTATGGGTCGCAGTAGCAAGACACAATTTCTAGTTGATGAAAATGTATTTTTTTAATTTAGCATTTTATGATTTAAGTGATAATGATTAGGTTAACAGGACGTGTGGTGGTAATAAAGGTAAAGGCTAGGTGACAACAATTCACCACCAAGTTGGAAAAAAATCAAACACAAAAATATTTGCGCGAATATTGTGCGAATTTGAGATACCGCAAATGGCTCGAATGTGTGTTTGTGTGAAATTGAATACCCTTGAATTTAAAGACTACTGTAACAAAGTGAAAGTCGGGATAGCAACTAGTAAAATTGCCTATTATGAAACTCAACCTAGGTGAGGTAAAGTAAAAAGTATATAATCTGATATCACGTTCTTGGACCCCTCAGCGCATTTTATCATACATGAGTCATTTGAAAAAAAATCATTTTGTCGCACAAGGTAATCTTTCACATCTTATTGAAGTGAAGCACATTAAGGTTGAATGTCGAATCCAAGGCACAAAATCTAAACAAAGCGATATCCCAGCTTTCCAATGGGAGCAACGTAAGATAACTGTACCAAGCGTCCAAGATGAATTGAACAGGACCGATAGGCTATATACTAGTAAGCAGCGCTATTACAATGTAACACATCCTTCTCTATAACGTGGTGCAACATAGGAACAACCAGTTGATCGCATAGAGGAGTCCTGTGTACAGGTTTATTAAATTTAATTGTCTCATCATCAATCACTGTCATAATCATAATCATATTCATAACCACTGCCGTACAAGTCAGCATCACTATCATAATCAATTGCAAAGTCATGACTACATTCAAACTCGCTGTCTAAATATTCCCGTTGCTGATCTAAAAATCGCTGACGAATTTGCATAATTATCAACTCCTTTCTAAAGTTTGGAACACTCTTCCAATCTTGAACGTTTGAAGCACTATCGCTCTCTTCAATGCTTGAAGCTCTATCACACTTTTCAATCCCGGAAGCCCCGTCACACTTTTCAATCCCTGAAGCACTGTCACACGTTTCAATCTCTGAAGCACTGTCACACTTTTCAATCTCTGAAGCACTGTCACACTTTTCAATCTCTGAAGCACTACCACACTTTTCAATCGCTGAAGCACTACCACACTTTTCAATCCCTGAAGCACTGTCACACTTTTCAATCGCTGAAGCACTGTCACACTTTTCAAACCCTGAAGCACTGTCACACTTTTCAATCCCTGAAGCACTGTCACACTTTTCAATCTCTGAAGCACTACCACACTTTTCAATCTCTGAAGCACTGTCACACTTTTCAATCTCTGAAGCACTGTCACACTTTTCAATCTCTGAAGCACTGTCACACTTTTCAATCTCTGAAGCACTACCACACTTTTCAATCGCTGAAGCACTGCCACACTTTTCAATCCCTGAAGCACTGTCACACTTTTCAATCGCTGAAGCACTGCCACACTTTTCAATCCCTGAAGCACTGCCACACTTTTCAATCCCTGAAGCACTGTCACACTTTTCAATCTCTGAAGCACTACCACACTTTTCAATCTCTGAAGCACTGTCACACTTTTCAATCTCTGAAGCACTACCACACTTTTCAATCGCTGAAGTACTGCCACACTTTTCAATCCCTGAAGCACTACCCAGATTTGAGCAGCTGGTGGTATTCTCCCCTACTGAGCCACGATCTGAAACTTTCAATCCCAAACCGCTGCCAACACTTTCCACTCTTATATAAGCGACAGGATTTTCCACTCCTACTTCAACTCTACGATTTTCAACTCCTGTATTTTTCAATGCTGAGCCACTACTGGGAATTCCCACTGCTGAGCCACTACCGGGAATTTCCACTGCTGATCCAGTTCTGGGAATTTTCACTGCTGATCCACTACCGGGAATTTCCACTGCTGATTCACCACTGGAAATTTCCACTGCTGATGATTCACTACTGGAAATTTCCACTGCTGATCCACCACATAGAATTTCTACTCCTGATCCATTGTCCAATTTGTTCACTCCTAGTGATCAGAAACACATTACATAAGTACAATCATTACATAAATGTTTAGCACTGTAACTCCAAAAAGCAACATGGAGAAAAGCTGTATGTCAAAGGCAGTTGAAAACGACATAATGTTATTAGTGCTTTAAATAAAACAAAGATAAGGCATGTAGTCTGATATCAAGTATTTCATCCGGCTTTTACATTTCTACCCCTTGGTCACTGGACCTGTTCATCCGTTTGCTATCTCAGCTCCACGGAGAGCATACAGTCCTGCCGCCATTTCGGCGCATTAAACTGGTCATACACATTGTCATCTCTATCAGGTATTTCTTTAATCAAATAATAACATTTACATATTTTGATTAATAGCAAACTAATGATCAGGAGACCTCCACCTCCATCCACACTATTGTGGAGGCCACATCAGAAAAAAATAGAATAGAAAAAATAATAGAATATACATAATAATAATAATAATAATAATAATAATAATAATAATAATAATAATAATAATAATAATAATAATAATAAAAATAATAATATTAATAATATTAATAATAATAATAATAATAATAATAATAATAATAATAATAATAATAATAATAATAATAATAATAATAATAATAATAATAATAATAATAATAATAATAATAATAATAATAATAATAATAATAATAATAATAATAATAATAATAATAATAATAATAATAATAATAATAATAATAATAATAATAATAATAATAATAATAATAATAATAATAATAATAATAATAATAATAATAAAAGCAAAACAGAATTATACATGCGAGTAAAGGATGAGCTCAAGAAAAAAAACACGTTCTTTTGTTTAACTCTTATCAGTTGCCAAGAGTGTACCCATATACATTTATACACATACCCAGCAAATACGAGGATTCGACACAAGGTTGGCTAAATGTTGGGCCGACGTCGTAGATGGCGGGCCAATATTGAACCAACACTGGGCCAACGCCCCGTGCCCGTAGGATAAAAACTATATAACATTTATACGTCATGTACACATACATAACAATCAGGAATATTACATTATAAATTATAATAAGTCAATAAAAAGTGTTGGCGTACATTGACATACCTTCGATGCTGTGGTTGGTCAATTTTTCTTTTAAATTTATTGTACAGTTGTTTATGGTTTCCGCTATATAGAAAAGTAATGATTGTTTTGCAAAATCATGTTTAATGCGACATTTGTGTGTGATTATTTGCTTTATTAGAAAACTTTTCAAAGTACAGAGGTAAGTTATTTTTTAAATAATTGTAATAGAATTTTAGCTGTTTTATTCTGAATATGTGTTCAGTTTTTAAGAGGCGGTATGTTTTAAAAAATTGGATCACAGTGTGCAAATATTTTGCTAAACGTCATGATTCGAAATAGATTATGTCCTCAAATTGGCAAAGAATAATTTATGTGTGGCTATAAAGGGGAATTGTAGAGTAAAAGTAGAACATCTATTGGTACAGTGTGTCTAAGTCTTGTCAATATCCCAATTACTCTTGATATTTTTAATGATATGTGATCTATATGGTTGTTCCAATTTAAATGTTTATTGATTATTAATCCGAGAAAATTAAAATTATTTACACTATCGATTTTGTTTCCATTTATTATTATTTCTGGCTCTATATTTTTTTTTCTGTGGCTGATGAAATAATATACATTTTGATTTAGGTACATTGAGATATAATGTGTTAAATTTGAACCAGATAGATATTTTACATAATTCTCTGTTTATTAAATTATTATTAATGCCTTTCTTTGCTAATAAAGTGGTATCATCGCTAAAGAGAATAAACTGGTACAATTTGCTTGAATTGTGGAGATCGTTCACATATATCAGGAACAATAATGGACCGAGTATTATCATTGTATTATTATTGTCTGAATTAACATTATTAAAGTTTACATATTGCATTCTATTTTTTAAGTAATTTTTCATCAATCCAGTCTAGCTTTTGCATAATCCGTAGTGTTTTAATTTATGTAGTAAAATATTGTGGTTCAGAGTGTCAAAAGCTTTTGACAAGTCTAAAAATGGGGTATCACCATTATCTATAAAGTATACAATTCTGTCTACAAGTTCTAAAGATGCCATTTCAGTGAAAAGGCCTTTACGGAAGCCATATTGACCTTCAAAGAAAAGGGTTGAGTTGTCAAAATGAGCATATAATTGTTGGTATATAATTTTTTTTAATACCTTTGAACGAGATGGGAGAAGAGAAATAGGTCTGTAATTAGTCAACATGGTGGAACCTCTTATTTTAAATAAAGGTATAACTTTAGCAATTTTAAGTTTGGGAAAACACCAGCTTCCAACATTGGATTAATAATAATAGTTAATGGTTTAAATAAAATATCGATTATTGATTTAATAATAATGTTAGATAGTCCATCTATTCCACAACTTTTTTTATCGTCCAATTAATCTACTATTTTTCTAATATTATTTTTATCAACAGCTGTGAAGTTAAAATTTTCATCTTGTTTGTCTGACAAAAAGCATTTGAACGTTGAGTGCCTTCGCCAAGGACTCAACATCGGGACAATGTCCCAATATTGTGAGGGGGGAAACATGATATTTCTCTGAAAATTCTACACCAAGCGGGATTCGAAATCGTTCTATTACCACATCGCCATGTCCCTCTTTAAATACATATTATTTATACCAGCAATACCCAATACCCAATTAGTATTATGTATTTCTGATTATATGAATATTACCTATAGCTTTACCATTGACATAGAATCCGCAATGCGTATTATTTACATAATATTCGTATCAAGTAAATTTTAGTGAATCTCAAACAGGCTACCTAAAAGGTAGATATATTGGACAAAACATTAAAACAATTCAGGATGTAATCTCTTATTTAAATCAACTATAAGCAACCATATATATAACTATTATTAGACTGCAAGAAATCATATGATAGCATTGCAATAGATGAATCTGCACAGAGACATGGGGGGGGGGGGGGGAAGGGTGTCACCTCCGCGTGGTCCCCCCTGGGCAACTTCTTAGAAGGCCAAGCACACCCAAACCTTATCTCATTGAGACGGGTGGTCTGGTGGGCCCGGCCAGATCAATCGGCTAGTCTCGTTGATCTAGTGTCCATTTTTGTCTATTATCATCACATCTCATTAGCAATCATCCAAGACAAGGTGAAAGATAGCGCCAATCCCATTTTTATATACACGATTGTGGACACTAGATGGCGATGGCTCATGGGCTAATCTGGTGAAAGGATGTGTACTGCGGTTATTGCAACTGCTGTTCTTTTGCTATGAGTATATCACCCTGGTAGCTCTGACAATACTTCCTGCTGGTTACCGCGGGCAGTTTGCCCCCTTGTAGGGCTCCGTGGTGGGTGGAGAGCCAGGGTGATGAAAAAACAACACAACACACCATGGATACCGGACATAACAAAGCGACAAAGCGAAAAAATTCTGATGAAGATTATGATAGTGACCAAGCTTACCTTGAAAGGTATAAAAAGACCAGGGAGGAAATTCTAAAAGCAAAATTATATTTTCCGAGATTTTTGATGATGACGTCTGGAGATGATGAGAAATCTCTCTCCAGACTCTCAACATTTGCCATCCAAAAGGGAATCCAGGGCTTGGTAGGAGAGCCTAAAACCATCAAAAGGCTGCGCTCTGGCGACCTCTTAATAGAGGTCGACAGAGAAACGCATTCTACCAAGCTTCTAGCAGTTACGGAATTGGCCCAAGTGCCTGTGAAAGTATCACCACACAGGACACTAAACACCTCAAAGGGAGTTCTCAGGACTCCTGAGCTCAAAAATACAACTAGAGAGGAATTATTGACACAGCTCAAAAAACAAGGAGTCACTGACGCACGTATGGTTACCATTAAAAAAAAACGGAGAAATGATTAGAGTAAACACTGCCATTCTCACTTTCAATCGGCCAACTCCACCGGCCACCTAAAAGGTTGGATTTGAGAGATGTACCGTTCAGCCATACGTGCCCAGCCCTTTGAGGTGTTTCAAATGTCAACAGTTTGGACACCACCAAGATAACTGCAGTAAAGCGAAGGTGTGCGCGAAGTGTGCACAACCTGACCATCAAGACACCGCCTGCACATCTGCAATGAAATGTGTCAACTGTAATGGTGAACATACGGCCTATTCCAAAAATTGTCCCCGATGGATTACAGAGAAGGAAATCCAATGTGCTCGCACAGAGCGAAAGATTTCCTTCCCTGAACCTCGGAAAATTGTTGAAGGGGTTAGCAAACAACCATCATTTGCCAGTGTTGTCGCGAAGCAGGTTGTGTCGGTTGGTTGCCAGACTGATGCAGTACAGATCAGATCTGCAACTGGTGCAGCAAATGTTTCCGCAACACCTGTATCCTCTTCATCAAAACCTAATACAAGCAAAGATACCTCCACTGCCAAAAAAACAAACTATGATCAATAAAAATACAACAACAGCAGCTACCCCTACTGCCCCAAAGCCACTGCCAAATAGGGATTCAAAACAAACAAAAAATGGCAAAACAAATAATAAAGACAAGAACAAAGAAACGATAAATAAACCACCAATAGCTGAACAAACAAAACAAATTAACAAGAAAAGCACAAATAAAGGCAGTGGTCGAATGCCCAAGGGCACTGATGACCCGATCGCTACGTATAATAGATACGAATCCATGGAGTGTGTAGATGGTGATGAAAGCAGCGATAGCGAGGTATTTGTATCTCCCGACACCGTCGCTGCACTCCAAGCAAAGATAAAACCAGGGAGGCATAAAAATTCATAATGGCCCACAAAATTATACAATGGAATTGTCGAGGCTTAAGATCAAATTACAATGACCTGGCTATTCTTCTGCAGGAACACAGCCCATCGGCTGTGTGCCTGCAGGAGACTAACTTAAAACCTAACACTAACATAAGTTTTAAAAACTATTCAATAATCAATTGTTTTGGCCCTGCCAATAATGAAAGGGCCTGCTGGGGGGGTTTCCATCCTTGTAAAGGATGGAACACCACATCAACAGATCACGTTGAATACAACTTTACAGGCTGTGGCGGTTAACATAAACTGTCACAGGCCAATGACGATATGCTCTGTTTATTTACCGCCGAGCCGCTCAGTAGATGTTGTGGAATTGAGGCAGCTGGTAAAGCAATTGCCCAAACCCTTCATGCTACTGGGAGATTTTAACGGGCACCACACAATGTAGGGCTGTAGGGACATCAACCCACGGGGCAGAATAATAGAAGACTTCCTCTCAGAGGAAAATCTCTGCATTTTTAATGATGATACTACCACCTATTTGCACCCTGCTTCAGGATCTGCAACAGCCATTGACCTATCCTTGTGTGATCCCGATTTATATTTGGATTACACTTGGAGGGTCAACGAGGATCTCTGTAGCAGTGATCATTATCCTATATTTATAGAGAGCAACAACTCTATTGTTGAAGAAAGAGTGCAGCATTGGAGGCTGCACAGAGCAAATTGGGAGGCCTTCCAACAGTCTTGTGGGGAGAGCCTCACAATCTCTCAATTTGAGAATGAAGAGGGGGTTGATGACCCTATAGCCCTTTTTACAGCCAAGTTACACAATATAGCAGATAAAAGCATACCCAAAACCTCGACAGTTCCCAAAAAACTCGACAAACCCTGGTTTGACGAAGGTTGCCGAAAGGCAATAGACAAAAGGAAAAAATCCTTGCAAAAATTTAAAAAACATCCAACTAGACAAAACCTTGACGGATATAAGAAAGATTAGGCTAAAGCTCGCCGCACAATCAGTGAAGCCAAGCGGCAATTTTGGAGAGCATATGTCTCCACACTAAATAATAATACATCGGCAAAACATACTTGGCAAATGCTGCGCAGAATCAGTGGCAAGAGGAAAGATAAAACCATCAAGTACCTTGTCACTGATTCTGACACAATAACCAATAAAACGGATATTGCAGAAACGCTGGCGACATCCTTCGCTGCTAAATCGTCACCAGATCATTATCAGGAAAAATTTCGAAAGATTAGGGACAAGGAGAAGGAGAACACATTGGACTTTGAGTCAGATAATGACGAAAAGTACAATGTTAATTTCTCTAAACAAGAACTAATTAAATCTATCGCTCAGGCAACTGATTCGGCAACTGGCCCTGATGAAATTCACTACCAGTTTTTGAAACATTTGCCTGATGTATCACTTGATCTGTTGCTTCTACTCTTGAATGATCTGTGGCAATCTCAGGATTTCCCAGATGGATGGAGAGAAGCAACAGTGATCCCGATCCCTAAACCTGGAAAAGATCGAACAGATCCTAATAATTATAGGCCAATAGCACTGACAAGCTGTCTTTGCAAAATCATGGAGCGCATGATCAATCATCGTCTTACATGGTTTTTGCAAGACAACAACATAATAACTAAATATCAATGTGGTTTTCAAAAAGGGAGAAGCACCACAGACCATTTGGTCAGACTTGAGACTTATATCCGTCAAGGTTTTGTTAAAAATCAACATACAGTTGTAGTATTTTTTTATTTAGAAAAGGCCTATGATACCACATGGAAGGGTGGTATCATGAAAGATCTCCATGAAATGGGCCTGAAGGGTAGATTACCCTTATTCATTGATAATTTTTTAAAGGGGAGAAAATTTAAAGTCCGCTTAGACAACACCCACTCTTCACTAAATCCACAGGAGGAGGGTGTCCCACAAGGTAGTATCCTTTCACCAACCCTATTTACCGTTAAAATAAACAGTATAATTGATGCTTTACCAGACGATATTGAAAAATCATTATATGTTGATGATCTTGCTGTTTACTGCCAGTCAAGCAATATGGCAATAATTGAGCGGCGCCTGCAAGGTTGCCTCGATAAGTTGGTGACTTGTGCGGATGAGAACGGCTTTAAATTTTCTCCCACAAAAACTTTATGTGTACATTTTTGCAAAAAAAATGGCTTACAGCCTGAGCCCGATCTCAAACTATATGGACAACAGCTTCCTGTTGAAGAGCAGGTCAAATTTCTTGGTGTTTTTTTCGACAAGAAGCTCAGTTTTACTCCACACATTAAATATATGAAAGATAAGTGTAGGAAAGCATTACAATTGCTACGAGTTATATCCAGCAAGGATTGGGGTGGTGACCGGACAACCTTACTGAGGATTTACCGGTCTCACATCAGATCCAAACTGGATTATGGTTGTATTGTTTATGGTTCAGCGAGACGATCGTACTTAGCAGTACTTGATCCAATCGCGAACCAAGGTTTGAGATTATGCTCAGGGGCATTTCGAACATCACCCATCGAAAGTCTTCAGGTGGAGACCGGTGAGCCCTCTTTAGAGACTCGCCGGTTGAAGCTGAGCCTGCAATACTATATGAAAATGAAAGCAAATCCTGAGAACCCGGCATACTCGTGTGTTGTCAACCCTGAATACAAGGACTATACCTCCTTTGGGTATAAGACTCCAACCTCATCTAGAGGACATGGAGGTGGAGCTCGACGCAATTATCGTTGTGCGCCCACCAGAATGTCCACCCTGGCTTCTCCAACAGCCTAATATACTTTTTAACCTCTCAGATCTCAGGAAAGGAGACACCTGTCCCCTTGTCTTCCAGAGCATGTTGCTAGAGCTATTTTGTAGATTTCCGAAGCACCGGAAGGTGTATACTGACGGATCAAAGTAAGACAAGAGGACAGCTATGTCCTTTGTCTGTGATGATCATGAATTTAGTTGTCGTATCAACGATGAGGCTTCAATTTGCACAGCAGAGCTGTTAGCTATTGAAGCTGCCATTGAATACATATGGGATAGTAATGACGAGGAGTTCATGATCATCACAGACTCGCTATCTTCATTGCAGGCTCTTAAGAGTCAAAAACTCAACAACCCAATTGTTTCCAATATTTTGCATATGTGTCACTACTTGTCTGGGCACAAGGACATTATTTTTTGCTGGGTACCCAGCCATATTGGAATACAGGGCAATGAACGGGCTGATGTTTTGGCCAAGGCTGCCCTGGATAAGACGAAACAGTTTCATTATATACCATATACTGATTTCAAGTACAACATCCCTGTCTACCTTGATGATATTTTGCAAGGTGAATGGAACATCAATGTCACCAGCAAATTGTTCGAGGTACAACCAATCATTAAGCGATCTTTTACACCAATGGAACGCCGAAGACATGACGTTGTCTTATGCAGGGCCATAATTGGCCATGCCTATTTCACAAACGGCTATTTATTGAGAGGAGAATTGCGACCTATGTGCTGCAATACTCGTCTCACTGTAAGACATGTCCTTCTCAGTTGTGCGAAATATGCGCACATCAGAAGGAAGTATTTTGCATTCAATTCCCTATTTGAGCTATTCAGGGACACCCCTACTGGTTTTATTATTCAGTTCCTTCGGGAATGTAACCTATATTCTATGTTTTAATTATTAGACGTAGACTGGCATCCTGGCGGATAATGCGGCATGTCATAGAGAAGCCATTGCCGTACAATTAGCCTGTGGTGACTTAAGGTGTCCTCACGGTTTGTGATCGCTCTGTGATGTCCTCCAATATCACGGACCTTATTACCAACTGTGGGGGCACTGTGAGTCTTTAATTTTTTGTGGTTTCATGATGTCTCCGGCCATACTGGCCGTAAAGTGAAGTAAAGAAGACATTTACTTACTTACTTAATGGTTTCTCTGTTCATTGTTTATGTCTTCATATCTATGTCTAAATGGGTTTACTTTTTTTATTATAGTATATAGTATTATAGTATACATTATATATTTCTATATTCTATGTTTTAATTAATAGACTTAGACTTGTAGTTTTTACACAATCACTCCAATTTCATTGAGATATAGTGACTTGGTAAGTCGTTCATTTTATAATAACTTCATATTTTACATTATTTATACTGATATTTTTATACTCATTAAACTGTGTTGTAGTGCAGGCGCTACAACATGTCATCAGACTCGTTACATATAGGTGCCAGGAGCCTCGTCATCTTATCATATCAAACACTTTAAACTGAATATTTTAGTACGATCATGCTTTTATTGGCTTTGTCTTTTCTTTACTACTTTAACTATACAATATGGGATATTGTAATACCTGGAATTTTCACTTAAATGGCCATACTGGGCGAAAAGTGAAGTAAAGCAAATATTTTACTTACTTACTTACCCAAACCTTTCATCGAACCAGGTTTTTCTATTTTTTGACGTGAAGTTTTTTTGTGTTTGCTTTCTGGTGGTTAAATGTTTTTCACTGAGGTTGTTATGTTTATTTTCGAATAGTTTTCAGTTCAAATTCTTTATATATTCTTTATATATTCATATTTATATATTTTATATATTTTTTCATTGTACTCATTGTAGATCTACTCATAATTCCTCTACGATTTGTTTTTTTTTTGTGTTTGCAGTGGTTTCTCTCTGGCATCCTGGTGTTGGACAGGATGTCCGAAAGAAACCATTGCCATATAATTATTTTTTCACTTTATTGTTTTAATGGTTTCTCTGTGGCATCCTGGCGGATAATGCAGCATGTCATAGAGAAGCCATTGCCGTACAATTAGCCAGTGGTGACTTACGGTGTCCTCACGGTTCGTGATCGCTCTGTGATGTCCTCCAATATCACAGACCTTATTACCAACTGTGGGGGCACTGTAAGTTTTTAATTTTTGAGAATTTTTTGTGGTTTCATGTTTTCTCTGGCCATACTGGCCGAAAAGTGAAGTAAAGAAGACATTTACTTACTTACTTAATGGTTTCTCTGTTCATTGTTTATGTCATTCATATTTATGTCTAAATGGGTTTACTTTTTTTGCTTATAGTATATAGTATTATAGTATATATTATATATTTGTTTTGACAATGACACTGTTTTGACTTAGACTTGTAGTTTTTACACATTCACTCTAATTTCATGGAGATATAGTGACTTGAAAAGTCGTTCATTTTATAATCACTTCATATTTTACATTATTTATACTGATATTTTTATACCCATTAAACTGTGTTGTAGTGCAGGCGCTACAACATGTCATCAGACTCGTTACATATAGGTGCCAGGAGCATCGTCATCTTATCATATCAAACACTTTAAACTAAATATTTTAGTACGAACATGCTTTTATTAGCTTTGTCTTTCCTTTACTACTTTAACTTTACAATATGGGATATTGTAATACCTGGAATTTTCACTTAAATGGCCATACTGGCCGAAAAGTGAAGTAAAACAAATATTTTACTTACTTACACAGAGACATACCCTAGGGCTGTACTGTATCATCGTTACTCATTTTGTTACAGAATCACTCAAAAAGTAAAAGAAAAACTAGGATTAATAAAAACTACACGTTCTGGAAAACATGATAATATAAATATTGATCGATATGCTGTCGACATTATTTTATTGTTGAGTAATTTAAAAGATTTAGTATTGGCTATCTATATATTAAATAAATATGAACTGACTGAAGCTAAATATTACAAAAAACTGAAGCTTTCTATTTTCAGACAATTTGCAACTGTTCAAGAAATTTACGGGAGAAATGTTTAATAGAAGGAGAAACAAAATGTCTGGGAATTTACGCGGGGGTAATATGGCAGCCTGTAATAATAAAGGCTGCAAATATGGCAATAAATATAGATTGTGAAATAGTTACAAATTTAGAAGAAAATAAATCTCACAATCATTGAATAATTAAATATTTTGATATGTCCAGCAATGCATAGAATCTTACATTTTGCAAAAAAATGCGAATATAGGGACGAATATACGCGAGTTATACCAATTGAGAAAGCAGTATTAACCCTTTGAGAGCGGGCGACGCTTTTAAGCGCATTCATACTGTTTTTCCACAACTAAAATTTGACAGAAATTGAACAAATATGCATGTATAAATCTTGAGTAAAGCCCCCATTGTGAAATTTAGCAGGTTTAATTTTTAAGTGAGGAAGTATTTTCCTTTCATTTGAAGTTGGCAATTGCGTGAGCAATGCCAACTTCAAATGAAAGGAAAATGTTAAATAGTAATGAAGCACTTAAAGAGTTAAATATGATCGATATACAAAACTAATAAATTTTGTTAAAACAATCATCGTTTACTCAAATAAATAATGCTAACAGCTGAGAATAGAGCTTTATCCCAAAACATCCTCATACATTTTGGTACAACAAATAACATACTCATTGTACTCATGAATTTTAAATTATGTAATCTCGCATGTTCGATAACATCAGAACTAAACTAAATACAGTATTGAAAGGTATTATTTAAGCCATACCATAATAATAGTATGAAGCTAGTAGGCATTTTTTATGACTTCATACAATTGTGGGGAGACACATCACCATTACGAGACGTTCAGACGCGAAGCTCGGGCCAATATATTATATATCTTCAAAAAATATAATCTACATGAAGGACGCATTATTAGATATATGTTTCTACTATGTCTTGTTAAGGAGCGGAAATATCAGAATTTATCGCATGCATTTCCTATTCTGTATGCTACCATGCATTTATAGGTTTATTCTGGTCAAAATATTTTTCATAAGGAAATCCGTCACCAAACGTGCTTTCCCCATGTTTTCAACAAGCTTTTTTCGACTTTTCACATTTCTTCTAGCCCTACACTCTCACTAATGGTGCATCCCTAATAAACTGTCACTATGGTGATCAACGAATTAAAGATATGTTGAATTAAAATACACTACCTTTTCTGAACATTATTCACCTGATAGTCTTAGAAACAGCACGCTGACAAATCAAACAGCTAATATATGTGCTATATGTGCTATGTATACTACATGCGCACCAAGCTGCTCAATCTCTTTTATAGAGTATTTCGACAGACGCTGTGTATATATGCAAACCTTTGATTACACAAGCGTTGTGTGTGGAATAACATAGTGATCGGATATATAAACAAATCTATATTTGTATACTAGGCAAACTGTGCTGTCTAGCTAGCTAATGTGCACTATATTGCCGTGCAAAGCCAAAATGAAGTATTTACTTACTTTACAAGTAATCAGATACTTCATTTTGGCTTTGCAAAGCAGTATAGAGAAACCTTGAAGTCATTCAATAGGAGTAGGGCATAGTCCCGATTTCGGTCTTCCTTCTGTCGCGATATTGTCACTATGTATAGAAAGTCACGGCTGACTGACTGAGTGACTGACTGACTGACTGACTGACTGACTGACTGACTGACTGACCGACTGACTGACCGACCGACTGACTGACTGATTGAGTGACTGACTGACTGACTGACTGACTGACTGACTGACTGACTGACTGACTGACTGACTGACTGACTGACCGACCGGCCGACCGACCGACCGACCGACCGACCGACCGACCGACCGACCCACTCACCTACCCACCCACCAACCCACATACCCACATACCCACATACCCACTCACTCACACACTCACTCACTCACTCACTCACTCACTCACTCACTCACTCACTCACTCACTCACTCACTCACTCACTCACTCACTCACTCACTCACTCACTCACTCACTCACTCACTCACTCACTCACTCACTCACTCACATTAACACTCACATTAACACTCACTCACTCACTCACTCACTCACTCACTCACTCACTCACTCACTCACTCACTCACTCACTCACTCACTCACTCACTCACTCACTCACTCACTCACTCACTCACTCACTCACTCACTCACTCACTCACTCACTCACTCACTCACTCACTCACATTACCACTCACATTACCACTCACATTACCACTCACATTACCACTCACATTAACACTCACATTAACACTCACTCACTCACTCACTCACTCACTCACTCACTCACTCACTCACTCACTCACTCACTCACTCACTCACTCACTCACTCACTCACTCACTCACTCACTCACTCACTTAATGAATCGGGCTTTAGGCCACCTTTGTGCACATATAGGCTAAACTGGGCCAGGAGAACCTCCTGAGGATGGTGAGATGATTGAGATGACACTGTCCTCCAGACACAGGATTCGAAATTCGAGCCCTGGCGGTCTGAGGCCGAGCATGCTACCTCTCGGTCACGGAGGCTCCCCACAATACTAACTTTCACCGTGGATGGGGAAGAAACAATTTTGTTTCTTTCAAACCGCCGAGACTGGGAACCGAACCCCGGACTCTGGCGTGAAAGGCAGCGGTGCTAACCACTACCCTAGGGCCCCCGCCCTATTTGAAAAGAACTTCATAACTAACAAAAATCCCCTCAGTCTCTTACTTGTAAACGACAACACACCAGTGGCACCAAGGACCTTGGTCTTTACTGTTAACTACTACACCAGTCTGTAATGTCCTTGTAACTCAATTCGTTAACAGTATGCTGCTTTGCTGTTACTGCAACGCTGACCCTCCATTACATTGGTGCAACATCCCGTCTTTGTTGAGTGGTAAGTGAGGAGAGGATATGGATCTGGTCACACTAAACTAGGCCAAAGTGTTACATGATAAGAAAAAATTAAAACACATGTTCGACAAGTCACGTACGTGAGCTATACATTTACGTGAGCTATACATTTACTATCGACAAGTGACTGAAAATGTCAATAATAACATACGTTGCTAGCAGTCAAAGATCACGTACAAGACACTTCTTTCATGTCAAAGTCACATACGTTTTTGACCTTCCTGAACTTAACCTTTCATAAAAGCAACCGCTCACGCCTAATAAAAATGTACCTGCCATTAGTATGTATGACCTTGAACTGAAAAATCTACTTTGTACGCCCCACCTTAGACGTACTAAGGAGTACTTGAACAAAAAATAAAAGTTCCTTTTTTTAAGTAACGTACGTGATTTGTTGACACCTACACATCTCACACATGGCAGCCAGCACGTTTTGATTTCGACAGCAAGGCCGATTCAAAGAGCCATGCGCCAAGTAACTTTTGCACACCCTTGCATAGCAATTGACTCATGTAAGAAATAGTGATGTGTGGTTAAAGATCGTGGTAACGTACGTGATGCTCAAAATGGTTTGCATCCCTTCAGAAACAAATGATTATTGAAAAGTCAAGGCTTATATAATACAGATGGCCTTGAGACTTCAGAGTACAAGTTTTGATATCTGTTATCCCATTTCAGAGAAATTACACAAAATGGTGAGTACTTTTTTGGGAGATGAAACATATTTGACTGAACGTCACGTACGTTACCTTTGTGTTCAGAACGCATAAAAATTATGTAAAAAGCAGTATATTACCCCCCTTGTGGTCCTGAATACAATTCTGATCATTATTACACATAACTTATTGAAAAAGTATGCTGTAAACAAAGACCTTTATTCAACCTCTCAAAATGTGATGGCTGGCGATGTAAAAAAATGAAATGAATCGGGCTTTAGGCCACCTTTGTGCACATATAGGCTAAACTGGGCCAGGAGAACCTCCTGAGGATGGTGAGATGATTGAGATGACACTGTCCTCCAGACACAGGACTCGAAATTCGAGCCCTGGCGGTCTGAGGCCGAGCACGCTACCTCTCGGTCACGGAGGCTCTCCACAATACTAACTTTCACACGTGGATGGGGAAGAAACAATTTTGGCTGGCGATGTAACGTTTGACATAGGAAAAAACGCACTTGTCATAGACATAATTTAACAACTAAGTCACAAAGAATTAGCAAATATATGACATTTTTTATGAAAAGTACTCTCCATAATGCCTATTTCCTATCCACTAAATATTATGGTGGTGAAATAAATATAAATATCGATAAAATGTGTTTAAACACAACAACCCTCAGAATCAGACACTGGCCTAGCTTGGTGTGACTAGACCCATATCATACCATAAAACAGCTGCGTCCACCTTTATTGTTTCAATGTTGGCCCACCGTCTACGACGCCGGCACAAAATTAAAACAACATTGTGTTAACATTCCGATTTTACTAGGCTGATGAACCCAGCAAATTTAGCCATTGCTCTATGTTGGGTTAATGTTGGGCCACCGTCAACGACGCTGACCCAACATTAAAACAACATTGAATCAATGTTTCATATTTGCTGGGTAGATACTAAAATCCCAGGAAACACGAGACGTTGACGCAAAGCTGGCCTAATTTAAGCCATCAATGGTTCCACGTATCGTGCTTGCTCGGCTGTTGAAAATTGACCCTGAAACTCGACATCATTGTAAGGGGCCGTCGCAAGAGTTCTCAATGTTCCAAGATAAGATAACGGTTCGTAATGGTAGGTATTCGTATTGACGGTTGGTTGGTTGGTTGATTGATTGATTGATTGATTGATTGATTGATTGATTGATTGATTGATTGATTGATTGATTGACTGATCGATCGATCGATCGATCTATCGATTGATCGATTGATTGATTGATTGATTGATTGATTGATTGATTGACTTATTGACTTATTGATTGATTGATTGATTGACTTATTGATTGATTAATTAATTATTTGAATAATTGATTGATTGATTGATTGATTGATTGATTGATTGATTGATTGATTGATTGATTGATTGATTGATTGATTGATTGATTGATTGATTGACCGAATGATTGATTGATTGATTGATTGATTGATTGATTGATTGATTGATTGATTGATTGATTGATTGATTGATTGTTCAATCGATCGCTCGATCGATCGATCGATCGATCGATTGATTGATTGATTGATTAATTGATTGATTGATTGACTAATTGATTGATTGACTGATTGGTTGATTGATTGATTGATTAATTAATTGATTAATTGATTGATTGATGGATTGATTGATTGATTGATTGATTGATTGATTGATTGATTGATTGATTGATTGATTGATTGATTGATTGATTGATTGATTGATTGATTGATTGATTGATTGATTGATTGATTGATTGACTGATTGATTGACTGATTGATTCACTTTTAGGTTCTATAAATTTATATGTTGGATTATTGCGTTCTTCGTCTCACATAGAAATTAACCCTTAACAACAGACTCTAATTACATGGTGGGAACTCCCAACATGAAGCAGTGGTTGTAATCCTACACTGTTTAGACAGAGCGAGGGACGAGCTATTTACACAAACTGTCACAGAGATGAGTGTTTGCCACTAGACGCATTGAAGGCTGCATAAAGAAAATAATACAAAAGAGTTATCATAGCGTTGTCTTCAGTGAACCACTTTTGTTTTAATGTTGTGCCAGCGTCTGCAACGCTGGCACAACATTAAAACAATGTTGGTTTGAATATCCGGTGTTTGTTGGGTGTTGATGTCATCATTCCAGCCAAACGTATAAGTCTCCCCAATGAATGTAATATAAAGGCGTTATCATAGTGTGATGTTACCGGGTGATTTTAATATTTCACCAAGTACCTTGTCATTGGTTTTGATCACGTTGTACCTGTGCATGTAGCTCACACTTCACCATGAAGGCTAAGATCATAGTTCTCCTTTTCTTGGTGGCCATCTATATAGCAACTGTATCAGGTGAGATGAGAAAATATTACTATATGAAGGTGGTGTAGTCTGATTTAGTTCAAGGATTGAGTTCGAATCCCGGCCGGGTCGGATGTTTTTCATACATCGTGGTTGTGTATATACAGTACTCCAAACTGTAATAATAAAATTCTCAAGTTAAGGTTGCATGACCAATTCATATTTAGACATTGCTCCATGTTGGGTTAATGTTGGGCCACCGTCAACGACGCTGACCCAACATTAAAACAACATTGAATCAATGATTCATATTTGCTGGGTAGATACTAAAATCCCAGGAAACACGAGACGTTGACGCAAAGCTGGCCTAATTTAAGCCATCAATGGTTCCACGATCACCGTTTACCAATCGAAGCTGGTTGTCGGGCTCAAACTCGATCTACGGTATTACTTCATTGCAACGACAGAGGTGATGAAAACCACTACCTGTTATGTTGCCCGTTATTTAGAGAAGAGCGTAAAAAATATATAAATGACAAATTCTGAAAAAGACCTTTAGCTACTCAACATTTTTTCAAGCAAAACGATTTTAATAATGTACTGAACTTAAGCTTATTCGTGAAAGTGATTATCGCAAAGTGTTCTTAACATGATCCACTGATTCTTGTATAAATAATTAAACTTGTAAATATTAATATTATATGCACTGTACTGTATTATATGGCGCCACCGATTTCCTGACTCATGTTTCTCTCACAGGAAGCATCAGCATAAAATACATGTTACTTGTTAATTATTAGCCATCGTGGAAATTCGACTAGAGCCCTGTAAGATATAGTAACCAGTAAGTATTGAGCTGAATTAATAGCATATTTACTCCATGTTCACATCAATGATTGACGGTTAATTATAATGCGCCTTGATATACTAATTTATCAGTCTCCTTGCGCACACAGTTCAAACCCTTCTTTTTAAAACTGAATCGACTCCTGGTGAATTTCTATTGATTGTATCCCCATTTGTTTCAGGGCGATGCGTCGTAACGTCTGACCAGAGCTGTGTTGACACTGGTGGCGCGGTAGAGGGTCTAGGCAGGCCTAAACCAGTTGTAACCGATGATGAGATGAGTGTGCGTGTCAAGAGACTGGTCAAGAAACTATTTGGAAAGAAAAATAAATCAAACAAGAAAAGTAAGCTGTAAAATCTGGTCAATATATATCAGGTCAGGGTGTGAGTTATCAGATATGTGATACAGAGGCAAAAAGCGGTAGCTACTGTTTGCTTTCGCAGGAAAGAGTTTAGCATTGTAGATAATCATTAACCCTTTAGCCGCCGGTGCCGCTTATATTCGGGTTTTCATTTTTTATTAGCACATTAAGTACCACATTTCAAATATGCTAGAGATAAAATGTAACATCAATCAGCACGATTTGAAAAGAGTTGACCTCCATTTTGTCAAATCTGAATAATTTTCACTAACTTGAAGTTGTGGATCGCGTCAGCGAGACACAACTTCATGTGAGTGAAAATTCAATTTGAATAATTTGGCGGTTAAAGGGTTATACTGATAATGACGACTATGGTCGTATTTTAATTTGTTTTATTTGCAGATCAAATCACTGTTATTGGGAATAAAATGACTGTATAGTAATCCAAATTGGCACTTTTTTCTTCTCAAATTAAACAAATATGAATAATTTTCACCCACTGGGTCGTGGTATAAAATTTAAATAAATGAACTTACATGTGAATCGGTGGTCTGTTAAACGGCGGTAGTGGTTAGAAGTAGAATATTGCTTAACGAATTAGTGACATAAAGACATAAAGTGACATTTCACCCTCTGCAGACTAGTCATGCGTGATACTCTTTCTAACATGGTGTCCTGGTTTTTAGCAACAAGCGCATAATTATGACGACCAGTAATTCACAGTTCTCGCATATTTGACTATTCTAAAAGTATTGCATTTTTTACTTAGATATTCTATGAATAGCTATTGTACCACCTTGAAAACACATGTAGGAATTGAAATCGATTTGGTTCCGTATTCTCGTAGAAGTTACCATATATTGTACGAGAATACGGGCCTTGGTGTGTACCTAAAGTCAAATAGATGTCTGCTTATGAAATATCGCATAGAAATTGAGACATTTGTTTAATTTATTTCAACATAGCTAAAAGTATCGCGTAAAACGTTTTTTCTAAAAATATATTCTTGTCCAGTACATGAATATTATAGCTTGCTCTTGTTTTTTTTAGAAAGCAGGATAACTCTAAAATGAAATTGTTAGAAAGCAGGACACTTTTTTAAAATACTTTTTTGAATATCGTAGATATGGATAACAACATTTGCGAAGGTGAAACAATGGTTTGATTTATTGGATAATATGTATTTTCAGATTTGTTTTGACGCGTCAAGTTTATCCATGTTGCAATGGACACCATGTTAGAAAGATTATTACGCATGCCACCATGTTAGAAAGCGCGGGGACATAATTCAAGCCTGAATTTGTCATCTTTATCCACTACAAGCCGCGAATTGCTGTCGAAATTCTCGACTTGTAGTGGATGAAGATGACTCGAAGTGGGTGGGAAATTTAAGAAAATTGCTATGTATTGTTAAACTAGTTTCATGAAAATTTTCATTCTAAAATCCCTAGTTGTGGGAAAATTAAGTAAGTTTTCAGGGATGTAAAATGATGCTTTAATGCATCGTGAGGGCTTAAAAGGTTATTTATATATGGTGTAGTTGTTACGTCGGCTGCCTGTGACGTCGGAGCTCGCGGGTTCACCCCCGCCCTGGTATTCAGGCTTCAAAGATACACAATGTGTCTTCAATGTTCACTTTTGAAGATTCAGTATTGTAGGATTATTTGTACACGCTAATACTAATGTGGATTCTAAATTTAAATTTGGAGCGTTCACATTAAAAAAATTTAAACAAGCTTCAATGTATTGAACATATTATATTTTTATTTTTTCTAGACAAATCTGAAGAGAAACACAAACATCGAGGTCAGCCCAAAAAATGTCCACCAATGCAAGGTGTAGCTTGCTGATGTCAAAGGCAATGAAGACAGGATGGTGTAAGCGAAATCATAGAAAAAAGTGGAGTGGAATTCCTAATGAAAAACAATGTGAATAAACAATAATACACCTTTTGAAAGGTTGATAAGAATAGTGGCAAGTTATGTGTTTGTAATGAATTCTAAGAAGAAATTAAACATATGAGTCATAGAAAGTATCAATAGATTTTGTTGTCAATTACATGTAACGTATCCCCGCGCATTTATAACGTGCATGCACTTATATTTGAAGAAGCACTTAGTTTTCGAAAACAGGTGCATGCAAGAGAGAGCGTGTCTGTGGACGCTGTGGTCAATCGACAGAACATCCTGACTCCTCTTGCACCTATCCAATAAAATGTGCCAACTGTGGCGGGAACCACACAGCCTATTCCAGAGATTGCCCCCGATGGAAAACGGAGAAAGAGATCCAACGTATCCGAACGGAACGGAAGGTCTCTTTCCCAGAAGCTCGTAAAATTGTTGAAGGGGTTAGCAAACAACCATCATTTGCTAGTGTTGTCGCGAAGCAGGTTGTGTCGGTTGGTTGCCAGACTGATGCAGTAGAGATCAGATCTGCAACTGGTGCAACAAATGTTTCCGCAACACCTGCATCCTCTTCATCGGAACCTAATACAAGCAAAGATACCTCCACTGCCAAAAAACATGCAAACACATCAGCAGCAAACACAAAACAATCTGGCTCTGCTGATAAAACAAAAGCAAGTAGACTAAGCACTCAAAAATCTGAAACAGTTACTAATAAATCAAAAGATGATTCAAAGAGCTCAGAGAAACAAAAGCCTAAAATAAAACCCAAGCCAAAACCACCAGATAGGCTAACAAAGGCAATGAAAAACCCAGTCTCCACTTACAACCAATTCCAAGCTATGGAAGTAGTAGAGCCTGCAGATGATGAGGACGGCAGCGATGATGGGGTAAGCCTTAAGCTTGCGCCTACTGCCGCTGCAATCCATGCACAGTTGAATCCAGGGAAAAAGAAACAACCATAAATGGCCCACAAAATAATACAATGGAACTGTCGAGGGTTAAGGTCAAATTACAATGACCTGGCTATTCTTCTGCAGGACCACAGCCCAACAGCTGTGTGCCTGCAGGAGACTAACTTAAAACCTAACACTAACATAAGTTTCAAAAACTATACAATGGTCAATTGTTTTGGCCCTGCCAATAATGAAAGGGCCTGCTGGGGTGTCTCTATCCTTGTGAAGGACGGAACACCACATCAACATATAACATTAAAAACTAATTTACAGGCTGTGGCGGTTAACATAAACTGTCACAGACCAATGACGATATGCTCTGTTTATTTACCGCCAAACCGCTCAGTAGATGTTGTGGAATTGAGGCAGCTGGTAAAACAATTGCCCAAACCCTTTATGCTACTGGGAGATTTTAACGGGCACCACACAATGTGGGGCTGTAGGGACATCAACCCACGGGGCAGAATAATAGAAGACTTCCTCTCAGAGGAAAACCTCTGCATTTTTAATGATGATACCACCACCTATTTACACCCTGCTTCAGGATCTGCAACAGCCATTGACCTATCCTTGTGTGATCCCGATTTATATTTGGATTACACTTGGAGGGTCAACGAGGATCTCTGTAGCAGTGATCATTATCCTATATTTATAGAGAGCAACAACTCTATTGTTGAAGAAAGAGTGCAGCATTGGAGGCTGCACAGAGCAGATTGGGAGGCCTTCCAACAGTCTTGTGGGGAGAGCCTCACAATATCTCAATTTGAGAATGAAGAGGGGGTTGATGACCCTATAGCCCTTTTTACTGACAAGTTACACAATATAGCAGATAAAAGCATACCCAAAACCTCGACAGTTCCCAAAAAACTCGACAAACCCTGGTTTGACGAAGGTTGCCGAAAGGCAATAGACAAAAGGAAAAAATCCTTGCAAAAATTTAAAAAACATCCAACTAGACAAAACCTTGACGGATATAAGAAAGATTACGCTAAAGCTCGCCGCACAATCAGTGAAGCCAAGCGGCAATCTTGGAGAGCATATGTCTCCACACTAAATAATAATACATCGGCAAAACATACTTGGCAAATGCTGCGCAGAATCAGTGGCAAGAGGAAAGATAAAACCATCAAGTACCTTGTCACTGATTCTGACACAATAACCAATAAAACGGATATTGCAGAAACGCTGGCGACATCCTTCGCTGCTAAATCATCGCCAGATCATTATCAGGAAAAATTTCGAAAGATTAGGGACAAGGAGAAGGAGAACACATTGGACTTTGAGTCAGATAATGACGAAAAGTACAATGTTAATTTCTCTAAACGAGAACTAATTAAATCTATCGCTCAGGCAACTGATTCGGCAACTGGCCCTGATGAAATTCACTACCAGTTTCTGAAACATTTGCCTGATGTATCACTTGATCTGTTGCTTCTACTCTTGAATGATCTGTGGCAATCTCAGGATTTCCCAGATGGATGGAGAGAAGCAACAGTGATCCCGATCCCTAAACCTGGAAAAGATCGAACAGATCCTAATAATTATAGGCCAATAGCATTGACAAGTTGTCTTTGCAAAATCATGGAGCGCATGATCAATCATCGTCTCACATGGTTTTTACAAGACAATCACATAATAACTAAATATCAATGTGGTTTTCAAAAAGGAAAGAGCACCACAGACCATTTGGTCAGACTTGAGACTTATATCCGTCAAGGTTTTGTTAAAAATCAACATACAGTTGGAGTATTTTTTGATTTAGAAAAGGCCTATGATACCACATGGAAGGGTGGTATCATGAAAGATCTTCATGAAATGGGCCTGAAGGGTAGATTACCCTTATTCATTGATAATTTTTTAAAGGGGAGAAAATTTAAAGTCCGCTTGGACAACACCCACTCTTCACTAAATCCACAGGAGGAGGGTGTCCCACAAGGTAGTATCCTTTCACCAACTCTATTTACCGTTAAAATAAACAGTATAATTGATGCTTTACCAGACGATATTGAAAAATCATTATATGTTGATGATCTGGCTGTTTACTGCCAGTCAAGCAATATGGCAATAATTGAGCGGCGCCTGCAAGGTTGCCTCGATAAGTTGGTGACTTGTGCGGATGAGAACGGCTTTAAATTTTCTCCCACAAAAACTTTATGTGTACATTTTTGCAAAAAAAATGGCTTACAGCCTGAGCCTAATCTCAAACTATATGGACAACAGCTTCCTGTTGAAGAGCAGGTCAAATTTCTTGGTCTGTTTTTCGACAAGAAGCTCAGTTTTATTCCACACATCAAATATATGAAAGATAAGTGTAAGAAAGCATTACAATTACTACGAGTTATATCCAGCAAGGATTGGGGTGGTGACCGGACAACCTTACTGAGGATTTACCGGTCTCACATCAGATCCAAACTGGATTATGGTTGTATTGTTTATGGTTCAGCGAGACGATCGTACTTAGCAGTACTTGATCCAATCGCGAACCAAGGTTTGAGATTATGCTCAGGGGCATTTCGAACATCACCAATCGAAAGTCTTCAGGTGGAGACCGGTGAGCCCTCTTTAGAAACTCGCCGGTTGAAGCTGAGCCTGCAATACTATATGAAGATGAAAGCAAATCCTGAGAACCCGGCATACTCGTGTGAGTACAAGAGACTGTTTAATAACAAGCCAGGGACTATACCTACTTTGGGTATAAGACTCCAACCCCATCTGGAGGACATGGAGGTGGAGCTCGACGCAATTAGCGTTGTGCGCCCACCAGAATGTCCACCCTGGCTTCTCCAACAGCCTAATATACTTTTTAACCTCTCAGATCTCAGGAAAGGAGACACCTGTCCCCTTGTCTTCCAGAGCATGTTGCTAGAGCTATTTTGTAGATTTCCGAAGCACCGGAAGGTGTATACTGACGGATCAAAGGAAGACAAGAGGACAGCTATGTCCTTTGTCTGTGATGATCATGAAATTAGTTGTCGTATCAACGATAAGGCTTCAATTTGCACAGCAGAGCTGTTAGCTATTGAAGCTGCCATCGAATACATATGGGATAGTAATGACGAGGAGTTCATGATCGTCACAGACTCGCTATCTTCATTGCAGGCTCTTAAGAGTCAAAAACTCAACAACCCAATTGTTTCC
The DNA here is from genome assembly GCA_964017125.1 of Flabesymbios commensalis. NCBI lineage: Eukaryota > Metazoa > Annelida > Polychaeta > Terebellida > Flabelligeridae > Flabesymbios > Flabesymbios commensalis. The sequence continues at coordinate 440,364 of OZ024907.1, read as the reverse complement.
AATATTTTGCATATGTGTCACTACTTGTCTGGGCACAAGGACATTATTTTTTGCTGGGTACCCAGCCATATTGGAATACAGGGTAATGAACGGGCTGATGTTTTGGCCAAGGCTGCCCTGGATAAGACAAAACAGTTTTATTATATACCATATACTGATTTCAAGTATAACATCTCGGTCTACCTTGATGACATTTTGCAAAGTGAATGGAACATCAATGTCACCAGCAAATTGTTCGAGGTACAACCAATCATTAAGCGATCTTTTACACCAATGGAACGCCGAAGAGATGACGTTGTCTTATGCAGGGCCAGAATTGGCCATGCCTATTTTACAAACGGCTATTTATTGAGAGGAGAATTGCGACCTATGTGCTGCAATACTCGTCTCACTGTAAGACATGTCCTTCTCAGTTGTGCGAAATATGCGCATATTAGAAGGAAGTATTTTGCATTTAATTCCTTATTTGAGCTATTCAGGGACACCCCTGCTGGTTTTATTATTCAGTTCCTTCGGGAATGTAACCTATATTACATGTTTTAATTATTAGACATAGACTTTTTACACAATCACTACAATTTCATGGAGATATAGTGACTTGATAAGTCGTTCATTTTATAATCACTTCATATTTTACATTATTTATACTGATATTTTTATACTCATTAAACTGTGTCATAGTGCAGGCGCTACAACATGTCATCAGACTTGTTATATATAGGTGCCAGGAGCATCGTCATCTTATCATATCAAACATTTTAAACTGAATATTTTAGTACGATCATGCTTTTATTGGCTTTGTCTTTCCTTTACTACTTTAACTATACAATATGGGATATTGTAATACCTGGAATTTTCACTTAAATGGCCATACTGGCCGAAAAGTGAAGTAAAGCATTTTACTTACTTACTTACTTAGGTGCATGCAATAAATTATATTCAAACACAAATTTAAAAAATATGACCTGCACTTATATTCGAACATGAACGTTGCAGCGTTAGCCCATCGTCTGCGACGCTGGTCAAAACAGTAACCAATTAATCAGGGCATCGTACTGGTTGGTGTTCATACATGCCTATCAGTAATTATTGATAATTAAATCAGGGCATCGTACTGGTTGGTGTTCATACATGCCAATCAGTAATTATTAATCACTAAATTAGGGGGTCGTACTGGTTGGTGTTCATACATGCCAATCAGTAATTATTAATCACTAAATTAGGGGGTCGTACTGGTTGGTGTTCATACAAAATGAAATGAAACGGGCTTTAGGCCACCTTTGTGCACATATAGGCTAAACTGGGCCAGGAGAACCTCCTGAGGATGGTGAGATGATTGAGATGACACTGTCCTCCAGACACAGGATTCGAAATTCGAGCCCTGGCGGTCTGAGGCCGAGCACGCTACCTCTCGGTCACGGAGGCTCCCCACAATACTGACTTTCACACGTGGATGGGGAAGAAACATTTTTGTTTCTTTCAAACCGCCGAGACCGGGAACCGAACCCCGAACTCTGGCGTGAAAGGCAGCGGTGCTAACCACTACCCTAGGGCCCCCGCCCGGTGTTCATACATGCCTATCAGTAATTATTTAGCACGACACAATGATCCAATGATAAACTAATGTTGGGCCAGCGTCGTGATTATGTGAATATTGTGAATACTTCTTTTTCTGCACAATCATGCCAATATCCCGACAGGAGGAAGCCCGAAGCCGGGACTATGCCCTACTCTTAATGTCAGCGTTGCCGACGGTGACCCAACATAAGGTAATGTCTCCCGTGGCAGCTGGACGAACGAATACATTCAGTGACTGGAGATCAATACATATTTTTTCTCTCAAGGTCACATATTTTGGTCCTCGAGCAGATAGATGGTCGTGATATCATCACCTGACTTTGGTAAAATAGTAGTTTATATATCATGTTACGTTACTTAATGAGTATATTTGTAAACTAAAATATAAGGAAGAAATAGTTGAAATCGTCAGAAAAAGTATTTACGTTTCACTTATAGGCTACGTTTTACTGTGCAATGTTAATTCCAATGACATATAAGTAGGATAATAAGCACTGTTCGCTTCGCACCAATCTTAAAATAATTTAGTGAGTCGGTTTGCTTCGGTGTGTATTCCCGAAACGAACGCAATGAATTTATAGCAGCATTGTTGGCTCATAACGATTCACATGTACACCGGGAAAGCAGGAAATGGGGTTTTAATACCAATCTGAACAACAGATTGAGCTAAACAAACGAGCTGGTGTGCCCATCGGTTTGAAATCCACATCTAAGGCCAATATAAAATAGTTTGAGCAAGAGAAACGTCTGGTTTTGCAAACCGATTCGAAATCCAAACTACCAAACCTTCTTGTGAGCAGGTTTGATGGCTTGATGGGTTCTAGTCTGGACTTGATCTGGTGCAAATCGAACGCTGCTTGGTAAACCGGCCTAATATCAGTGCGTATCAAACGAAGCCTGATTTTTTACTTTTCAATCTGAACAATATGTCCTCTTATCTAGAAAAAAATGTGCATGTGCCACAGTGGAATAACAAGGTTACCTTATTATAAGATCATATGATATATCAATATAAGAAATATAAGACGCTGAGCCAATGCTGGTTTAATGTTGGCCTACCGTCTGCGACGCTGGGCCAACATCAAGCCACCACCGACCTGACGTCTCGTGTCAGCTACAGACATCTGACCTTTATTAGCACACCAATACTCTGAATAGTCCAGCAAAATCAAAGCAAACATTCAGCATTTAAAAATACATGTACTGCATTGACCTTACAGCAATCTATACAGCTGTTCAATTAGAAACAAATTACCCGTTAAAGTCAAACCATGAAAATGTTTCAATAGAGAAGACTGAATCAATAGAGCAATCAAAAATCAATCAAAGCTTTACAGAGGTCATCAACCTACCATTATCTATTATTATTTGCTGGCGTTTTTGAATAAAAGCAGACATTGGTCTGTTTTGCTTCTTTGTGACATTCATGTTCTGACAGTTGTATTTGTCATCAGAGTTTGCTTCTGCACCAAGATGAAGCTCGTCGCCATCGTTATTTTCTTGCTCATCATATATATAACAACTGCTACAAGTAAGTTATAAAGAGGTATAAACATCTTAAACTATTATGTTTTATTTCGCTGTATGATATTTGATGAAAGTTCGGAAATGTCACTGAAAAAACTAAATGAATGTTTGCGATTGTATTCATCCATTGAACTTTGCAAGATGAGCTATTTGACGTTTTGCCATATTAAAACTATGCTTAATCAAGTTTACTTGGCAAGATGAGCTATTTGATGTTTTGCCATATTAAAACTACGCTTAATCAAGTTCAATACTTAATATGTTTCTCTGAACTATTTCAAATCATCCACCATATATTACAATTCTGAGTGATTTGTAATATGTCATAATATCGTTATTAAATATCTAGATGTTTTCAAAACTATTAAGACTTGCTTTGTACTTAAAGGAATAAAATTATTTTTTTTACCATGGACGCTATTGTCGTCTTGGTAATAAAGCGTCCTATATTTACAACGTGGGTGTAAAATACTACCTTGGACCCTTTCCTGCTAGGATCGTTTATATGTTTCAGAGCAATATGCAATGTGACGGAAATTGATAAAATAATGCTTGTTAATTTGTTCAAATAATTCTCTATAGATTATATTGAAGTGTCTATTTTGCATAGATGTAGATGTTTTTCGTCTCTTGAAGCTTGAAATTGCGTTATAGTCAGGGCCCATTTTCGAAATTTCTGACTTGGTAAGGCATTTTTTAGTAGAATTTGGCATGCAGTTGTTCTTACACAATGTGGGAACGCTGATTCCAAATCTGCCCCATGCCAAGCTATATTTTGTGTTTTTCCTACTCAAAATTCAAAAACAAAATGGCCGCCAAAATTAGTGAAAATGTCACAACTTTATATCACGGCTTGGCTTACAATGAACATAAAACATCATTTCGGTGTATTAAAACCCACCTGAGCAACATACTTAAAGTCCCCTGAATTTCACCTTGTGCGTTTGCCGCTAGAGGACAAAATCCAAAATGGCCGCCACTGCAAGGCAATGTGCTATAACTCTGCTTCCAAATAACGTAGAGATGTGTTTTTGGTGTCTACATATAGGTTTCTAGCACCCGAGAAACCAATTCAGAGCCGTGATAACATCTATTAGCGATATTTCACAAAGTTATAGGGGGAAAACAAATGTTGCGCCAGGAAAACGACACATCGTAGGCCAGTGTAATAATAATGATTTATTTAATAAAGTCATTATTTTACATTTAGAAGCCGAGGGAAACAAACGTAATATCCGGCATGTTGTAAAAATGTTTAGACTATTGACTATTTTATGATTGTTGATCACTGTCCGGCACTAGATAACCTGTCGCTCACCATATATCCGTTTTAGGCCTATCAGTATGTGACCTATGTGATATCCATCTGCATCGTGTTTTTACAGTGCCGTAAAGAAGAAAGTAACAATTTAAATGTGTGTTGGCCACGGGTGGCACCCTCCTGCCCAAACCCTGTACTAGGGTTAAGCAAAACATGAAGTTAATCCATCAAGGTGGTCTGCATAACCATGACAATAATGACACACATACATGTTCCTTTCTTATTGAGACAAGAAGTCGTTTAAATATGACAATTTATGATTCTAGTAACTAGGTATATTGTGCTGGTTAAAACGTGGACATCACATAAAAATTATGTTTCTCAATCGGATTGACAATTTACATAATCATAATAATAGTATCATCTTATTTTTCATATTTTTGATCAGAATAGATACCGTACAAAAGCCTGCTAATGCGCTGATAACACAGTTTTCAGACATAATTGAACGAATAAAGTCCCAACCATCGGCTCAGAGATCCACACAAAACCGTAATGTAGGCTACAGATATTTCTACTCCCCTAACTTGAATGAGATAGATGATATCACCATCAATAACTATGATAAAATACAGTTACACGATATTGGAAATCTGTAATTTGGTGTAGAAGTTGACTTATACATGTTTTTGGGCATATAGGATTGATGGTTGAGGACACGCTAGGGTAATGTTGAAAATACTGACGGTGAATTTATTTTATAAATATAGTATGAACATACACCATCTTCAGAAGATGTTAGTAACTAACCTAGTCTTGGCAACTAAATGCTATAGAGTGTCATGAACAAGTCAAGATTATTGGGTACACTATTACAACAAGATATGATGCAGAATATGTGGTAATTGGGGCAATAATACCGTTCGTAGCATGATCAGGATGTTTTTATGAAGATTACCATAAAATACAAAAACTTTCTAGATGTGGTCGTGATATGGTAGAATGTATGAGGAATCAGTAGGTTCTGGTCATGCATGCTTCTAATCAGATATAAGCTCTCACATAATATACAATGACCCAACAGGTTCAGCTGTGTCTGGAAGTGGTATGGGAGCGACCACCCTATTTTGCAGGACGAGGTATCAATGTTTAAGACAATAAGTCTCACCATATATAGAGTGATGAAATCATATGATGGACGTGAAGATATTTAGGTCCATAATAACTACATGTCTCCTCCAGACATAGTAGATTAATTTTCAATCATACAGGATATTTATTACTTATCTATTATATTCTTTTGTAATAAACATTGATCATCTAATAATCTATGCAAGACAAATGTATCCTACATCAAAAACATTTTCATGCACACTGCGATGTTATCTCAGATGGATATATAACAGATAAAGTACAGAATCAGGGAGGAGGGCGATACAGTTTCGGTTCAATGTTCAAATTCACCACTTTTGGTAAAGAGCAATGCCATTCAACTATTCAATGAACACTGGTATTTAAGTGTGAAAAATACTGAGGTACATGATAAGACGACGTTAAATGTTATTACGGCAATCAAACTGTCAGATACTGACAATGTGGTGGTCGTAGGAACTGATGTAAACTTGCTCATTCTGCTTTCGAAACGTTCTCATCATAGCAATGGCTAGCTGTGTAAACCTAGAACTTGTGATATGTGCCGTACCATTCAACCGTCTCAATGGCTTCCACAACACTAGCACATAAATGCTAAAAGAATGACATTTAAATTAATTCATAAACACCCATAACTAAAACTTAAGCCAATTGGAGTATTTCAATGTATCCTCTTCGTTAATAACCCCTGCCACAAAAAGTGGATATTGTTTCTTTTGTATTTTAGGCCTGTTTAGCAATAAATACAGCTCTGGCCAGATACCAGTATTATAAACATCTATGAGATTGTGGTTGGAGTTTCATAGATGGACAACTGCAACAAGTTCTCGTGTAAAAGCTTCCTGCTCAACCTGAATAACTATCACATTTAGTTTGATTAAGTGTGAATTAGGACCAAGAGAAAGTAGCCAATGGCGTCCTATCAAGGAGTCGCTACATCAATTCCGAAGCTGCACACATATATGATCAATATATTGATAAGGGTGACTATTCTAGCATTATCATTATGCAAGATGATGGCATTCATGCAAATCTGAGATATACACAGCAAGCCTATGTAGCTACAGTGATGAAAGTAACACATGCTACTTTTTTGCAATTTCCTCATAGTTAATGTGTTGTTTTTAAATAATCATATTTTTGCATTCTCCGTTATTACATGTAACATGGAAGTTGAGTTTTTTATGCTGTGTAATTTTTTTATATCAGAAAACTATCTAAGCGCCAAAAATAACTTTCTACGACATTTAGAAAAATTGTTATAGTACTTGCTGTATAATTGGCGGCCATCTTGGATTTATTCTCAGAAACTACATGTAATATAAAAGTTAGAGGTTATTACTGTATTGTACTAGATTTATTGGTATTAAAAACCTATATTTAGCCACCAAAAACAACTTTCTATGATTTTTAGAAAAACGTTATGGTACTTTCTGTATTATTGGCGGCCATCTTGGATTTTTTGCGTGAAAGTTGACCAGGTCTTAGAACAAGAAATTCATCAAAACAAAAATGTTATTTTGAACAAGAAAGTCAAGTTTGTGTGTCCGCTGTGCACCCAGACATGATGTATAATCATGATAAATGAGACTTTATCTGCTATTTTGGCGGCCATTTTGTTTTGCAATTTTGAAAGGGAAAAACTAAAAATAGAGCTTGGCATGGGGCAGATTTGGAATCAGCATATCCGAATTGTGTGAAAACAACTGCATGACAAATTCTACTAAGAAATGCCTTACAAACTTTAAGAATGCCTCTTTTTGAAAAATGGGCCCCGACTATTAGCAATTCCAGCCTCAAATGACGAAAAATAAACACAAGTTAATCAGCAATTTACAATCAGCAATTTACAATCTGTTTCACACCATATCTGTTAAATAGCTATTGTGGTTATTTCTCCGGTGCACACATCATACAACAGTCCAAATATAAGAGATAAAGACAATCACAAGAAAAACGTTAACGTGGCATAGATATAACTTATTTATATATTTATTTAGAAATACCAATTTGTTAAAGCGACACAATTAGGCTAAAATCATCGAAAAATCTGTATTTTTATTTTGGCTCCCTGATATTTCCAAATTATGTCAGCATGTCCATATAGACTAGAATCGCGTAAGTTTGTTCAAATTTTGTGTTGCGCATTTGCCAGTTAAGCGAGAAATAAGGACGAAATTTAATTTCGGACATGCAAGTCCAAAATAAGAAATACGGGAATAACCGATAAATTGGGCTTTCGCCACACTTGCTACGTTGACACAGCAACCCAAAATTTGAAATACTCCCGCAATTCTAGTCTAAGGACATGTTCACATCTTATGGCCATATCAAGAAGCCAAAATAAAAATAAAGATTTTTTTGATGATTTCAGCTTGATTGAGTCGCTTTAAGTCTGACACGGTGACGGTAAAATCTTACAAGAAAAGAAACTAGTTTATTTGCAGGTAAGTGTATAAGTGACCCCCATGGGGCATGTACTGAGGAAAATGGAGAAACTGAGAAAGAAGCATCTGACGGCAGTTCCAATGAAGTTCATCATCATAACAAAAGATTTATCGGGAACTTGATAAGCGTGATAGGTAAGTTTTGTTTCCATTCCCATCTCAAAATGAATGAGAATGACTTCATTTTCAACTCACATGGTGTTAAGAGGTACGTACTATCCAGATAGGTGTACTTCAGTTGTAGCCATTTACAGCAATGTTGTGAGCTATTATCAATGATCTTTTTTCTGAAACTTTTTATCAAGGAATGTCAACTTCTTCGCAGATACTGAATCGAAGGCAAGTGAAGAAAATACCAAGGATGAAACCAATCCAGATCTAAAATGCGCACCAAACGCTGTATTTTGCTAAAATTCATTAAAGCAAGATCTTAAGTTTAATTTTCATGTTGTCATGTATATCAAAAATATTATAATAATGTTTATTTAATAGAAAAAAATCAAACTTATTTTATAGTGTTATATTGTTTTATTCATATGTCATTCCTATTTGAATAATTCCATGTATTCAGAAATAAAATCTAGTTAAAATATAGTTAAAATATTTTGAATTATTACCATCCTATTTACATTCGTTCAGATAACACTCACTCACTCACTCACTCACTCACTCACTCACTCACTCACTCACTCACTCACTCACTCACTCACTCACTCACTCACTCACTCACTCACTCACTCACTCACTCACTCACTCACTCACTCACTCACTCACTCACTCACTCACTCACTCACTCACTCACTCACTCACTCACTCACTCACTCACTCACTCACTCACTCACTCACTCACTCACTCACTCACTCACTCACTCACTCACTCACTCACTCACTCACTCACTCACTCACTCACTCACTCACTCACTCACTCACTCACTCACTCACTCACTCACTCACTCACTCTGTTCTACTATCGTAAATGATTTGGTGTGAATTAGACATGAACAAAAATGTATGATGGCCTTTTCACAGAGGTAACTTAGGGAAGTTATTGTATATGAGAAAAAGTGTGACTGGAATTGGTGAAGTTATCCATGACTGTGAAATAGCAGTGGCGTAGCCAGCATGTACGCACGTACGGACGTGCGTACAACCTGGCCCAGTCTAAAAAACAATCTAATTGAGTGTTATTTTCACATTTTACGGGAACTAATATAGGAGGCTTATCTTATTACAGTTACAGACGACAGACAAGCATAAGTTACTATAATCATAGATTAACCATTCTATAATGTTTGCCTGTCGTAGTAGGCCTAATGCAATGTAACTTAACCATGATAATCAGATAATAGGGCTTTGTAACAGTGACATAGCGCAAATACCTGAGGGAGATAATTTACCCAGTTTAAAAAATATTGCACATAAGAACAGGCCGACTTTGTACCTTGCAGTAGGCTAACTAGGCCTATTATTTGGTGAAGGCCTATAGCTATCATCAAGGCCAATAATTCAGTAGCTAATATTAGACTATTTGAGCGTTACAAATAGACCTAAAATTCATTCTTTAACACTTTCAGGCCTGAATTAACCATCTTCCATACACTACAAGCCCCGATTTACTGTCGCACTTCTCGACTTGCAGTGTATGTAGATTACCTGAGATGGGTGATAAATTGTAAAAAATGCCATTTGAATACTGTTAAAGCAGCTTCACGAAAAATTTAAACCCTCAGGTTTAGATAATTAAGTTACATGTAGTTTTCATCAGGAGGCTTTAAAGGGTTAATTAAGTGAAGGTTCTTAAATGCGGATGCGCCCACCGCAAGATTTTTCTTATTAGCAAAAGTAAGAAATTATAATTAGGAAAATAAAATGCAAATACTTCTCATATGAAGAGTAAAAAATAATGTTTCTAGGATGCCAATCTCATATATTAAGCGAAATTAAATCGATGTGAATTAGGACATAACTTATTGGGTTATGTTATACTATTTTGTTTTCACATATTCACTAGAAGCATTGCATTGTTTCCGGGAAATAATTTTTGTGTGGACGGAAATTCCCATTGATGGGCATATGTATGCTCGCAAAAATCATGGATAGTAGGCTCACCTACAGTCTCAGATAAAATGTATAATATATGATTAACGTTAACGTTTCTACGTGACCACATAACACCAGTGCTACGTGACCTGCACTGGCTACCAGTTGAATGCCGCATAAAATATAAAACATTAATAACAGTTTTTAAATGCATTCATGATATGGCTCCTTTATACCTCAAAGAACTCCTGCATATCCATTCTCGTGATAGCAGATTGCGCCAGTCTGGTAGACTTATTTTACGCCAGCCTATAGCTCGGAAGTGTGTTGGGGAACAGTCTTTTAAAGTTGTGGCACCCAAACTCTGGAATACATTACCAGAGGAGCTGCGGGCAGCTCAGTCACTGAATGTTTTTAAGCGTCAGTTAAAGACACATTTATTTAACATGTATTTTAATTAATTAGAATAATATTATTCCTTTTACATATATATATTTTTAGTTGTACAGCGCCTTGATCCACTGAGTGGGAGTAGGCGCTTTTAAAAGAACTGTTAATAAATAAATAAAATTAACAAACACCCCAGTAAACACAAAACATTTGTATAATATTTGTACAATGTTTGGCCAATGTCTAAGACGTTGGGCCGACGTTGTACAAATGTTATACAATTTTTTTGTGTTTACTGGGACACGAGACAAAAATATAATAGTGAATCATGTTGCCAAGTAACAAGGAAATTGCATCTAAAAGTAGTCGGAAGTACGAAAAAGTTTGGGGGGGGGGGGGCATTAACGGATCAAGAGATGGGGCCGGGGTGGTCAATTGACAGCTCAATTATGTCTCCAGAAATTAATCTCAAGTGCACACAGAAACAGCCAAAAACAAAAAAATCCTATGGGAGGCTCACAGCGCCCCCCAAACCTCCATTCGGCTCATATTCACAATCATATGGACATTAACATGATTAAGATATACCAATAAAAGCATTTCGTGCGTAGATTCAAATAATTCCCGGCTACGCCCCTGAATAGGCCGTAAATTAAAAGATAAACACAGTATTTGTTAATGTTTTCCAAACCATCAGTCTTTTTAGTTTGAAGGTCAAATATGTTAGCATAATTTAGAAAAAAGACTATATTTTTATTTATGGTAGTTTTTCCATAGCTATAACACTTACATTTTCTTATAAAACTACATTTATAGTTGTCAATCAGAGTAAAAAACACATCAGTTTCATAATTTTAAAAACACCAAAAACGTCTTCCTTGACAGAAGGAAACGCTCTCTATGATAGAAACGATGTAGTATACATTATTATTGATATCGCAAATACCTCGAGATCCCCCTCCCTAAAATTGGTTTGCCAGCATTCTGCTATCTTTCTGGAAGGGCCTTCTTAGTTATTTTAGACCTCTGATAAATATATTTCTCATAGCTTTATTATTGCTCAGTACATTTAGTCACCAGGTGGCTCTCTATTAATCATCAGGATCTGATTAAGGCCCAGTCCAGAGCCGAGTCATTTATATTTCTAGTACAAAATTATTACTTCTACCCCTTTCTTTCCGTAGAGAAATACATGATCTCTGTTTCATATTGAATTGCTTTCATGGAAAATTTAATGGTAACTTTTCGAATTTTATTATTTTAGTCGATACCAGTACAGGTCGTCGATCTGCACAAAAGGGATTTTTTTAATACCCCGTGTGAAAACAACGATATTATATAATATTATATATATTATATATGTTTTACGTGATAGCATTCGTGCTTCTAGCAACATTAATATTTTTAAACGTAAGATAAGGAATTTTATTTTAACAAACTTAATACATACGATGTAAATAATCAAGGCTCATGCAGTGCATCTTGTGGATGTAGTAAACATCACTAGCTTTTTATATGTATAATACACATTTTTAGTGAAATGGGATACTATTAAAGAATAGATAATGTAGTAGTAATATCATAATTTAATATGAGTCACTAATTATTATTGTTATTGTTATTATATGTAGTAGGCGATCTTAGCAGAGGTCTTCAGAGACTTGTTATTGTCTGTCGGTCATAGCATGTTTTTTTTAACTCAGCATTGCTTGTATATATATTTTCTGTAATTTCAGCTGTAAACCATTGTCATGAGAAATCGAAATAAATAAATACAAATATATATCTATATGAACAACACTGAATGATAATTAATCATAAAAAGTTGAATTATAAAAGTATAAAATAACAAGTTTATTATTTTGTATTTATTAGTCTATTATTATTATTGGAATCCCCCCCCCCTCAAATAAAGTGGGTTTATAGGCCTTTAGCTATTTTTCATACTTTTTAGGAGTAGAAAATACCAATTTTATTCTGTTAAAACCGGCGGTGATCTTGGATTTGTTAGTCAAATATTTTGTTAATATTGTCAAAGCATTAAAAACGTATTCATTGAACCAAAATATACCAGCAAATAATTTAAAAAAATTATTGTTGGTCTCTTAGATACAAGTATATATTTTAGCCATACATTCGGGTACTGGATCCATCCCTTTACAAATAGATATACATGCCTTACATTTCGGAAACATTCATCATATTTTATTTTATTGTACAGTATTGTTTGTCCATAGCTAGAGTCGTAATATTTTCTTACAAAATCACATTTATTAAGTGCATCCAAGTGAAAAAAAAGTCATCCCAAATGGTACTAAATCGTAAAAGTTCTGTCTATGGACCGATGAATATCTGCTCTGCTCTGCTCTGCTCTGATCTGCTCTGCTCTGCTCTGTTCTGTTCTGCTCTGCTCTGTTCTGTTCTGTTCTGTTCTGTTCTGTTCTGTTCTGTTCTGTTCTGCTCTGCTCT
>OZ024907.1:400000-425000 GCA_964017125.1 Flabesymbios commensalis | reverse complement strand
GGCCCAGGCTAAAATCATAAAAAAATCGGTGATTTCATTTTGGCTTCTTAATATGACCATATGATGTAAACATGTCCATAGACTAGAACTGCAAAAGTTTTTAAATTTTTCTACTGCGCATTCACCAGTTAGACTAGATTTAGGGACGAAATTCCCGTATTTCTAATTTTTGCCATTGTTGTAAATAATTAGAAATCATGAATTTCGTCTCTATATCTAGCCTAACTGGTGAATGCGCAGCAGGAATTTTTTTTTTTTTTGCAGTTCTAGTCTATGGACATGTTTACATCATATGGTCATATTAAGAAGCCAAAATAAAATCACCGATTTTTTTAATGATTTTAGCCTGGGCCAGTCCCTTTAACAATCTGCTTGATCTTGAATATCTTTTCGTACAAAGTATAGTATTCTACTCCCAACCAATCGAAGAGTGGTTCAGCCTGTCACATGACGAGATTGGCCGATCACCGCCGTCAGTCAGTTGTTATTTAAATTAGGGGGTATAATACAAGACTTGGGTCGAACTGTCGTTTTTGTATTTGACAAACATGACTCAATAGTTCCGCGTAAACAGCTTACAGATGTCTATTGAACACGTTCTATTTGATGATATTTAAATCCCAAACAGACACAGATGTTATTTACAGAGATTGTGACCTAAACCCTTGTCTTTCAAGAGCTTAGCCCTTGTGCTGCTAGGCCCTATACTTTTTTGCGTACGTTTGAAGCCAAGTGGACCTCTTAAAGTGATAAAACAGTTTATGATGGATACTATTGTGTCAACTATTGCTTACTTGGAATTATATTTCGATTTTTTTTTTAAATATTGGCCCTTTCTGTTGCTGCACCTAGACTTTGGAATGAACTTCCTTTTGAAATTCGCTCTGTGAAAACACAAATTAGTTGCCGGAAGAAATTGAAAGCATATTTTTTGGTCATGTTTTTCGGACTTAAATCTCGGTGGTCTGATTGGACCAGACGACAAACGCAAACGGTTTTTGGAACAATGAGTCGGATTACGATTATGTGTGTAGCGCCTCCGAGCTCGGATCAGCGAAGATTTAGGCGCTATAGAAGTTTTTTTTGTTATTATTATCATATGTTTGTTTTCATCATTTGGAGCTGAAACGTGCGTTAGCAACTCCACCTTCAAATTAATTTATAATAGTTGCTAAGATTTCCGCTCGACATCCTGAACCCCCCATTGATTTATAGCTATCTTATATATCTTATGACCCAGATATATTTACACAGGTGAGAAGCCGGTGAGAGACGGCAGAAATCTATGGACAACGATTCAATCATCAGATGTGATATCCATTTACACGTGAAGAAATTGATTCGGCATCCTTTTCACTGGTCTGTCTCTATCTGTGCTGCTAAATAAGGTACCATCTTAGGTTTAATTAACTTTTAAGCTACACTTCAACATAAGTTAAGAACACACACAGCACGTTACACATGTAAGTCATACTAGTTACGGTTGTGGGTGGTTCAAGTAACTTCAAAAGATGATAATATTATGGCATCTGCCAGGAAGAATTGTGATTGAATTTATCATATATTTAATAACTTGAAAAAAAAGAAAAACATTTTTACTTCGTAACAGTTTAGTTGTGTTGTAGTTTTATAGATCCATCCAGGATGCAGCTGGGTGTGACGATCATTCTGTTGCTCGTTGTGATGAGTGATACATCCGTGTCAGGTATGTCATCTAAACTGAACATAAATACAGTTTTCCTTGCATATATCCGTCAAATAACAGATTGAACAATATGTGTATCACTGAGATGTTGTATGCTTTCGAAAAGAGAAGTTAGTTCACGATAAAAAAGAAATATACTGAAAAAATAGAAGCGAATGGGAAATTCGATGCCCCACTTGGATTTTAAAAAATCATCTTATCAAACTCTTTGATTTCACCTTCATCATTGCCTAGTATAACAACAAAGTCCTGAGATATTCACATCTTAGACCATTTTTTACGCGCAACAAGGTTTGAGAATTGTTTGAAAAAAGTTTAAAAATAAGCTTTACAAACATTTAGACAAGTTAAGCAAGGATATTTTGGAATGGGTGAGCGGAATCTAGAACCACTACAACCTAAAATCTAAGGTAGTTGTACTTTATGTGGTAAACATCCAACACTACAGGTAATTATTATCACTTGATAGGCCTAAGTCATATTATACTTGGTAAATAATCAATGCCTTTCACAAAACATTCCAGGAGCATCATTACATTAGTAGAGTAGTACCACATCATCACATTAGTAGAGTAGTACCAGAAATACATAAGTCGTATGTATTTGATAGTACCCAAGAGTCACCCTTTATCTCATGTTTATAAAAAGAGTTCACAGAAAGGAATTAAATTTAACATTGTCTTTTTGTGAAATAGCCTTTTCGGCGACAAACTACTATATGCTCTATATTGCATCTTGTATAAATTTAGCATCTCCCGCTACTCATACCACCCTTGGGATCCCTGGTATAATCAGTTCTACACCTTCTCAGTGTATGCCAATACATATTGTTATCTCATAATCCGATAAGAGAATGATTATCAAAATTGTTAGCTGTTCGTTCTGGATTATTTCTGAGATTTTCAATTTGCTTTTGATGCATTGTAGTGGCTTGAAGCGTCCGAAAAATGTATTTGAGATTACTTTCATCCCGTGGAAATGACAATAGCCAGATAACTTTGTTTGTAGCAGATGAAAGACGCTGTTAAAAATACATGTAATTATGCATTAGTAATTAAAACCACAATACATACAGAAGCTATACAAAACTGTTAAAATTAGTTTTCGAAAATTGTCAAGGTGCCGATATCAGGGCAGTGTTGCTATTAAAATGGAATTATTGAGGGAAAATATGTAAGATGCTATCCCCCCCCCCCACAGGACATTGGTTTACACGTCGATAGCCCAATTTATATCGTTATACTTACCACTATATTCACCAATATTCATCATTTTTGTTGCAATTGTGCGACCAATAAATGTTTGAAGTTGATGAAGACATGGGATAGATTTCTTAGTCGACAATTTGTCCCGAAATTACATCACATTTTTCAATTATAGTGGCCATCTTTGATTTTGCTTTTAAATTGTATTTTCTAGCGATTTCGGCTCACATTTTCTAGAGGTATACCGGTCTATATATGTTCCAGGTAAATGCATCGGTGAGCCTTGCAGTGTGGAACCAGAAGTAACCGCGCCCAGCAGTCACCATGGTAACCGTGGGAAGAGGGTTGTAGCAACAGGTCAGACACGAGCCACTTTACATTCAAATCCAGTTTGTGTTTAGAATTGTATCCTGAAGATAATGTGCAGGAAAATAATCGATTAAACTGTACAATAAATGTATGAACTAAAACATGCATTAACGCGCGGTGACCGACTTTAAACGTCAGAAGCTGACATCTATAGACGTCAGAATCTGACGTCTAAAGTCAATCCTCGCAATGAAAGAATTAAACAAAAATATATTGGTCGTAGACCCGTAACACAGAAGCGGGAATATTTCAAATAATAGAGTCTATTGTTTATGCGCTTTCCAAAATGTATGTTATTTTATCTCTGGTTTATGATGTTTTCAAATTGAAAAAAATCTTTGGTCTCGCACATATTTCAGCGCTTTAAGTGTTGAAGTTCAAACGGTACAAATTTAAGCATCTATTATTATTTGTAAAAAAAAACAAATTAAAAATGGTAAAAGCTATCATTGGTGACACGTTTCTCAAAACAAAATGCACAAATTTTAACTTAACCACATCGCAGTTATTTTTAGGGAGATTTCTACACATCAGCCCATATAATAATAATAATACGGGGACATGTGGACTATATTTGAAACGGTTAATGTTTGTGTGCATGTGTGTAATGTGTTTTAGTTGAACCTGGCAAAGTTCCAATGTGCACTCCAAGCCAAGCTTTCTGTCTGACTGAATAAAGAAAGTGTAACCAAGTCAAGAAGAGCTATTATTCTTGTACAAGTTTTATCCCTAATTATTAGCGTCAGAAAATGTTTTATTTTCCACATATAGGCCTATCACTGCATTTTGATTTAAAATCACAATAAAATTCAGAATAAAAGGTGTGCATGTTTTTGTCCGTTTTGTGTCGTAATCGCATCTAACCGTTTTTAGTCGTATTCAGCTTCCCTTCAACAAGCTAGGATTGGCTTGTCAAGGCCACAGACAAAGATATTGGCGTGTGGCCTTGAGACACCAAGGCTTACTGAAGGGAATATGGCCTTATTGATTTAACCTCCAAACAAGGAAATGTGCAGGATATATTAGAATTGAATTTGCTAGCTTGACATATATGTTTCGATTTAAAGTGAAGATATGTGAATACTTTTTTACTCATACTTAAGACTGGGGGTTGCTATAATTTGTAAAATCAACAATTGTATTATTTAGCGAGGTTGGGGGTCGCGATAGTTTGTAAAAAAAAATGTATGATTAAAGGGCGATTTAAGAGTTAAGATGGTTCCCTTATCATTGTAGACATTATGACTCCTTTCAACGTCACTATGCCTTATCCCGACTCCAAACAAAAGGTGGTAAACGTGTTAAACGTCATAATCCTTATGTCATAACGTCACTATGCCTTATCCCGCTTACAAAACAGAAGGTGTTAAACGTGTTAAACGTCTTAATCATTATGTCATAACGTCACTATGCCTTATCCCGCTTACAAAACAGAAGGTGTTAAACGTGTTAAACGTCTTAATCATTATGTCATAACGTTACTATGCCTTATCCCGATTCCAAAGCAGAAGGTGTTAAATGTGTTAAACGTCATAATCATTATGTCATAACGTCACTATGGCTTATCCCGATTACAAAGCAGAAGGTGTTAAATGCCATAATCATACGTTATCATTACTTGTCATTATTATAAATGAGAGAGTGCTAAACGTCATAATCATACGTCATAACGTCATCATGGCTTGTCATGATTACAAATCAGGGGGTGTTAAACGTCATAATCATTATGTCATAACGTCATCATGGCTTATCATGATTAAAAAGCAGAGGATTTTAAACATCATAATCATTACGTCATAACGTCACCATGCTTAATCATGATTACAAATCAAAAGGTATTAAGCGTCATAATCATCACGTAAATAATTCATCATGGCTTATCGTGATTAAAAAGCAGAGGATTTTAAACATCATAATCACTACGTCATATTGTCATCATGCTTTATCATGATTGCAAACCGGAGGATGTTAAACGTCCTAATCATTACTTCATAGCGTTTGTAAATATCTCCTTTTTAAATTAAACAAATAAAAGTAATTTAAAAGTAAGTTGTGGGTTGCGGTAGCGAGAGACCACTATAAGTCGGTGAAAATGTAATAAGTAGAATGTAGCGAGTAAAGGGTTGAAACACATCCTCCACATGATGACTTAGCAAAGGTAAATCTACGTTCAGATACACACGAATTGAAGTATGGATACAAAATAAACTAGTTACCGAACTCTGAGCCACGGCTTCAGGGTGTTTGAGGGCGGGGGCCCTAGGGTAGTGGTTAGCACCGCTGCCTTTCACGCCAGAGTCCGGGGCTCGGTTCCCGGTCTCGGCGGTTTGAAAGAAACAAAATTGTTTCTTCCCCATCCACGTGTGAAAGTTAGTATTGTGGGGCCTCAGACCGCCAGGGCTCGAATTTCGAATCCTGTGTCTGGAGGACAGTGTCATCTCAATCATCTCACCATCCACAGGAGGTTCTCCTGGCCCAGTTTAGCCTATATGTGCACAAAGGTGGCCTAAAGCCCGATTCATTTTTTATTTCAGGGTGTTTGAGTGCTACTATAGACAAAAATTCGGATTACTTTTTTTTAATTATAACTGTATATTTGTTTTCCCCATTGACTAGCTTCCAAGATCTCCAGGATATAACCCGCAAACACGAAACATTTGTATAACATTTGTACAACGTCGGCCCAACGTCTTCGACGTTGGTCCAACATTGCACAAATGTTATACAAATGTTTCGTGTTTGCTGGGACTTAAGGAAAGAACCAATAAGACAAGTTAAAATACACGTGTGTATATTCGTAAATATGTAAATGCACCAGTTTAACCCTTTCAGTGCGGTGACAGTCTCTTGACGTCAGAATAAAAAAAGGCAAATTAAAAAAACAAATAAAAAAATGGGCATAAAACGTCAAATTTTACGACCAGACATCATACATGATTAACCTTGAAACATATTCCATAGCCTTATTATTCTATAGCCTCAAGCGCGCTATGTATAACGTGAATTATTAATGGTCATCAAAATAACTGATCTTTCTCTGGTAGATAATATTAATGGTATATCTAAATTAGACTACATTAATTCCCTCGTCTTGGAGAAATTGAGCAGTTTACCCTCAAAAATATTAGTTTTAGCTCGTCCTATTCTAAAAATAAACACATGTTGAGAAAATGAAAATGAATTTGGTTTTAGGCCACTTTTATGCACATGGGCCAGGCTAACTGGGCCAGTATAATCTCCTGAGGATGGCGAGATTATATTTCCATCCAGACAGAGGATTCAAAAATAGAGCACTGATGGTCCGAGGCCGAACACGCTACTTCGCGGCCAAGAGGTTCCCCACATACAATATTGGATTTTTAAAATTTTGTCACTTTGAAGAAGTCCAGAGTGGGGTTCGAACCCACGATCTCCAGACTTTCCAAGCTTCAACCACTACACAAGTGGCTCTAGGTGCCAAAGGGGAGAACCGATGATTTGAATTTTCCATTATTTACATAAAAATAACTTGGGATATCGAAGAAAACAAATTAGGATAATTAATTTACAAACTTTTAGAAACTATCTTCTCAGTTGGTTTTAATCTTAAAAGTGGGCAAATTATAGAATAAAAAAGTGCAATATCAATGAAGATTGTTTAGATTAACTTTATATATGCGCTTAATAAGCAAATCTGCACTTCCATAATATGTATAGGAGTGAGGGTACCGTTAATATTTTAAAACGTATTTGGGACGCTGCAATTTTATTAAATAGTTATATTACTATATTATACACGTAGGGCCTTTGTATACCCATATGCATATATGTACAGCAGTACTTTTGTGACAGGTTTAACGAGACGAGTTGTCATTTCCCCGACATTGAAAAGCTATATCTCGGGAGTTAACCGCGGTACAGCGATGTGTGATATACCACTTAAAAGTAATTTAGTGTAAATACGGGATTTTTATTTATATCTTCAATATTTAAATCAGCGACTTGAGGTCGTGGAAAAGTAGGCATCTCAGTAGAATGGAGGCAACAAATGAAAGACAAAAATTACACAATATGATTTTATTGAGCGATTCAATTATTACATAGGTCACATAATACAATAATATAGAAAGATAAAATGTACTAAAATACGATATAAAATCACAAATGATTGTAAAAAATTGCAAATGTTTTAATTAAAAAGCTTAAGAAATCAGTTGTAGTTCTTTCACCGTCACTTTGATTTATTGCTCCTAGCACCAACACAATAGAAATCCTCAGGGAAATGCGTTTTCAGTAAGCGTATGTAAAATTATGGTTATTACACATCGATAAAATATATTCATAATTAAAAATATATGTGTTATCTCTTTAAAATCAACATTATCGTTGCATTCAATAACACATTAGCAGTTTATTTGTGATCAAGGGTCGATCATGTGACCATGAAGTTATTATGAAAGCACTAATATTGGCTACAAACATTACATCCTGATTTGCGGGTGTATGTAAGATGATTACACTCAGCATGCACGACACATTGAAACAATGTTGGCTTAATGTTGGGCCAGCGTCGCAGACGGTGGTCCAACTATAAGCCACCATTGTTTCAATGGGTCGTGTTTGCTGGGATGCATCTACAATATATCCACTTTATTTCCGCATTCCTTGGATTCCTTTGTTGCTCACACCAAAAGTCCCATAGTTTTTACAAACTAGGCACTTCGTACTGCACGTGTGAAATCAAATCCTTCCGTATCACGATCTTGTGTAAAAATAACGATATTATCAAGTGTGGAATATGGTAAATGTCACTTTGTTGTATGAGGCAGCAGCCATAATAAAAACATCAGGGACGGTTGATGATTGGAAGTGGAAGACAACGCTGTATTGCATCCATACTGTCAGGATTAGGGACCGATTTCACCAACAAATAAGGCAGGTTTTCAATGATGTCTAACCTCGTAGATTGAGCCTCAGCAAATCCAGGAGGTTAGGATTGATTTCACGGTTGGTGAGATATGTTCCTGATCTCTCTAGTTAATCTGGCCACGTGCCCTCCTGATGCTTCCTCTACGCTCCTCTCTATTCTCCTTCCTTCCCTCCTTCCTCTCCTGCCTCACTTCTTTCCTCTCCCCCTTCCGCTGTCTCTTGTTCTCCAGTCTGTTCCCCTGTTTTCTCTGTCGTCTTCCTGGCCCTCGCTTCATTTCCTCTAACGCTTCACTATCCATCCCTTGACGTGCCATCCATCTCTCTTTACTCATCTTTCCAGGCCGTACTTCATTACTGTCCATTACGTCATCATCTAGGTAATCGTCTACGTCATCATTATCTCTGACGTCAGCACCATCAGAAATGTCGTCATCAGCGAACTCAGCACTATAAAAAAAAGAAAGGGAAAAAGTTTTTATTATGACTGGAATTAAAATAATCAAAGACAAGCTTGATGTATGTTATCATTATTACTGCGATCAGTTCTAAGGATTTTTAAATTCTGAAACAGGAAATTCAGTTAGTCTTCAGATATTCAAAATAATGTTTTGATGTATCGTAAGGGTATCCAGGGTTAACGGTTCGAGCCCAAGAAGTAATAGTATGATCATTGATCAACGAACCTCTCTACGTCATTTTCACAGCAGTACATGAAGCTCTTTTTACAGGTGAACTTGAAGTGCGGGGTATCCCTGGCGAACCACCTGGCTCTGGCGCGGCACCGCGTGTTCTCATTCGTGTTGGGGGTTCTCTCCCGGGTTTGACCACCAGCCTCACAGCAGCGAGATCGAGACTGCGCCCTGGGTCCTAACAAAACAACAAGTTTTACTTTAAGCCGGCTCATCAAAGCACCATGCTCTATAATCCCACCCTCACGTCATCATTTGTCAAGTACGGATTGGACTTCTATAAACATGTTACAAAGTCATTTAACAATCACAGCGCGGATATCGACTTTAAGACAGAATGTGACGTCTACACCGTTAGATTCTGAAGTCTTAAAGCAGATACCTCACTGAGTAAAATATTTATAATGGTCGTAGACTCACAACGTAGGTATTCAAATGAATGAATGAATAAAATAGGTTGAATCTATGACGTCATAATTGATCATCTGCATCTACTACCCACTTTATGAAGCTGATAATCACCTTCGGTTTTAGCTCTAAGCTCGTCTTTCAGCATTTCAGTTGACAGTTCATTCTCTCTCATGATTTCCTCCATTCTCTCTTGTGCCTCTTCCTCTTCCTCCCTTACCATCGCGAGGTCAATATCAAGGTCAACGTCCATCTCCTCTATGGTGGCCAGCTGCTCGACCATCTTCTTCTCCATAATGGAAGACTTCTGCAAAACAAAACCTCAAAAATTGACAATGCATTCTCCCGCAGTGACGACAAGAGCTATTCAACTCTTTCAATCCTGAATTTACGATTGTCATCTTTATCCGCAACAAGTCGAGAATTGCTGTCTGGTTGGGGATAAAGATGACCCGAGGTCTGTGATAAATTAACCCTAAACCCGCTAAGCGTGAATTTAGCCGTGTTTAATCATTTTTTATCCCTGTTATTGGGAATGAAATGAGTGAGTAAACATCAATATTTTACAAATGTCTGATCTCTATTATATTGAGACATATATCAATAATTGTCACCACTACAAATTGTGGTTCGTGGTATCGAGACACCACCCCAAGTGGGTAAAAATTTAAAATATTTAATTTCGCGCTTTAAGGGTTGAAGAGAATGATCATCTATTGTTAAAACAGTTCTGTGAAAATGCTCGTTCTAAAAGCATCAGATTTAAGATATCACAGGGATGAAAATGATGATGATGTGATGCAAGAGGGTGCAGTTTAAATGATGACGATGTGATGCATGAGGGTGCAGTTTAAATGATGCTGATGTGATGCATGAGGGCGCAGTTTAAATGATGCTGATGTGATGCATGAGGGTGCAGTTTAAATGATGATGATGTGATGCATGAGGGTGCAGTTTAAATGATGATGATGTGATGCATGAGGGTGCAGTTTAAATGATGCTGATGTGATGCATGAGGGTGCAGTTTAAATGATGATGATGTGATGCATGAGGGTGCAGTTTAAATGATGATGATGTGATGCATGAGGGTGCAGTTTAAATGATGATGATGTGATGCATGAGGGTGCAGTTTAAATGATGCTGATGTGATGCATGAGGGTGCAGTTTAAATGATGATGATGTGATGCATGAGGGTGCAGTTTAAATGATGATGATGTGATGCATGAGGGTGCAGTTTTATCAGAGGTCATTCAACCTGTCCTTGTAACACGACGTATTTTTAATATCATTCATTGAATAATGCAAGTTATATAGTACGAAGAGGACTTCGGTTTGATGCATTACACTCTAGTATTATATTAGTTCGATTTGACAGAAATGAACAGCATAGAAACAGCTGTGGTTTGATATGCTGGCATTGACGGTGTTCGCTGAGACCAACACTTTCATGAAAAATGCGATCATCATCATGATCAAGATGTTAAACAAGTTTAGTCTCAAACTAAACAAAAGACTAATTAAGCTGTGGGTAGCTGTAGCGAGAAAACTTCAAGTGGGTGAAAATTTAAAAACGATAATTTAGCAGGAAAAGGGTTAATAAGGCTATAGCCATTTACAGCATTTTCATTTGTCCTTCAAGAAAACAACTTTAGAAGGGAATTTATAGGCTGTGTGGCCTCCATGCTAGTGACCTTTTGGTTTCCCAAACAACATTTTTTGCGTATTTTTCTTTTTGCATAGTTGAATAAACAATTCTCCTGCTACTGGCAGCCTTTTCCACCTTACTTACCTGGGATAATCGGGACAGGTCACGCTTCCACTTTCCTGTCTGAATGGGCTTGCCAAATTTCTCATTCATACATCTCATTTGCTCTTCTGGAACGCAAACATAGGAGTAAATAATCATTATTATATATATGCAGATATGCTCATCAATCAACATATTTTACCCAAATAAGATAAATGTCAAACATCCATAATCTATTTTTTTATTTTTACGTTATCGACGCTGACCAGCATTAACCCTTTCAGCTCGGGGACCGACTTTAGACGTCAAAATCTGGATATTATGACGTCTATAGTAGGTATCCAGCACTGAAATAGTAAAATATGTATAATGACCCATAACATAGGTATTCACATGAAGCAAAAAGAGACATTTTGATCATTTGTAATCGAAATTAAAACACACCACTACGTTATTTTCTTTGTCCGACCACGACATTCTGAGCCGGGAATGTTCATCAAGAACAGATCAATTATGATGGTAGGCTTATGGTAGGCCTACTATAATCAGTCAGGCGCGACCTAACTATTGATTATGAGGGAATTTCTTCGCGGTCGGATGTGTTTTAAATCAGTTAAAACCATCGAAGCTCTACATTCTTAGCTTTGAAAAAAGCCTCGGCCTCGGCCCTTTTCAAGGCTAAGAATGTAGAGTTCCTCGGGATTTATCCTGGACATAATGCTTTGTTCTCTTGATTTATATAATACATATTTCAGGGCTTCAAGACTTAAACCAGCATTGGTTCTACGTCTCGTGTTAGGTGAGCTTAACAACTAAAAGAGGTCCATTGACCATGTTGGATTAAGGTGGGGCTTCGTCAGAGACGCTGGCAATAATAACCATTAAAACCTTGAAATATTTTTATAAAAACAAAGTGACCAAACGTTTTTTTTATTTGAAATCATCATAAATGTCTTATTTAGCTCTGTCCGCTTCATTTCAATATATATGTTATGGGTCTGCGACCATTATAAAATTAATGTTTTGCCATTTCAGTGCGGGGATCGACTTTAGAATCTGACGTTTGCGACACGACACTCGCCTTCTTCCATATCACAGCATCTCTCTATCCGTCTCGTCTGCCGGCCACGCAGTCTGCTAGTGGGTTTATAGCCTACAGTAGGTTACTTACCCTCTTCCATATCACAGCATCTCTCTATCTGTCTTGTCTGCCGGCCGCGCAGTCTGTGGGCGGGTTTATAGCCTACAGTAGGTTACTTACCTTCTTCCATATCACAGCATCTCTATATCAGTCTCGTCTGCCGGCCACGCAGTCTGTGGGCGGGTTTATAGCCTACAGTAGGTTACTTACCCTCTTCCATATAACAGCATCTCTATATCTGTCTTGTCTGCCGGCCGCGCAGTCTGTGGGCGGGTTTATAGCCTACAGTAGGTTACTCACCTTCTTCCATATCACAGCATCTCTCTATCCGTCTCGTCTGCCGGCCAAGCAGTCTGTGGGCCGGTTTATAGCCTACAGTAGGTTACTCACCTTCTTCCATATCACAGCATCTGTCTATCTGTCTCGTCTGCCGGCCACGCAGTCTGTGGGCCGGTTTCAGGGGTTCGGCGCCGGAACACACACGCTCAAAGCGACGCATGCGCATATCCTCCATACATTCTTCACGATAATCCTCATTTTCCTGTGAAAAAAAAAGATATATATTTATGACTTAAAACCACAATGCGGATAATGAAATTTTCAATAGATAAATTTAAACGGGGCTTCCCTATTAAAACATTTTGTTAGTACTCTGACAAATTTGCAGCTATACACATTATGAAGAAAACGCACCAGTGATGATACTACATGTAGGGGAAGGGCGGGCAAAGGGGGCCACTTGTATGATACTACATGTATGCCACTGGTTTAACCCTTTCACCCTAAGTAGTAGTAGTAAATCATTGCTTTACGTCACTTTTCAGCACAAAAGGTCCTTTAAATGACATTGTAATAAGATAAAAAACGTTGTAGTCAATTGATGAGATTAATGATGATGTGGGGGTGGGGGTGATAGGGCATGATAGGTTACTTCGCTCGCCCGATAAGGGGTTCTGGGCATGCCTAGGGGATCTACCCCCAGATGGCCGGAGACTTGGGTCAAGCTGGGCAATTTAATGCTGAAACTCCGTGGCATTTCGCGCAGCTCCGCTATCCTCGGGTCGGTTAGTCCCCAGAGTAAAAATAGGAAGGAGAACTGCTTCAGGGTAGCTCCATTCATCCCACGTGGGAGACCTAATGTCAAACACACTATTGCTGATTATTTAAGGCTGCATTAGCACCGCATTTGAGCGGAGGATCCAGGGTACGCCACTGGCAATCCGCTCAAAGATTATGGCCAGATACGAGGAGGCTGCAGCTTCCCTTGGATGCTTGCTGTCCTTGCACCCTAAGTCGTTTTTTTTACCCGTTTGATTAGCCGATCAAATAATTGTTACTTGGAACGAAATGAGCGTTCAAACATCATTTACAGATCTGCAATTATTTGGTCTCAAATTAAAGAAATGAGTAATTTTCAACCACTTGATGCTGTGATTCGCGGCAGCGAGACACAAACTACAAGTGGTTGAAAATGTAAATTATAAGGTGTGAGCCTTTAGGGAAACACCTTATTCATTGAACATGTGCTGTATTTTCACATATCGCACGAAAACTGAACAACGTTTGTATTTTCTCACACGATCAAGTCACATATATACTAGACTACCATACATTGTGCCCAATCTACAGCTAGAGCGCGATATGGGCTGATACTGATATAAGTCTCGTAGTGAAAACCACAGCACAGAGTGGTAGAACACCCACATTCGATCTTAATTATATATAATAGAACGTAAATTGATAGCAATTACTGAGCTTAGGTTTGTCAACTAATTCAGTGCCAAAATCTCGTCTCTGTTGATAGCACTCTCATTTCCTCTCTTCTTCTCTCAAACATCTCCGCACATCTCACGACCTCCTCTCATCCCACGTATTCACTCTCATCCCTTACACTCACTCAGACATTCACTCTACCCTCTTCACACTCACCTGTTCACAGCACTCTCTCATCTCCTCACGTCGGCCCTCAAACATCTCGGCCCACCTCTCGGCCTCCCCTGATCCCACCTTCTTCACCAGACCCGCTCGTTCACGAACGGGCTTCTGCATCTTACGACACACATGGTTCAGACGAGAAGATGGCTCCATCTAAAACACATATACTGGTCATTATCAGAGATGGAATTGTCTGTTTATCAAAACCCCCGGAAAATTATTAAATGGTTTGAAACATAGAAGAGGAAATGAACAAAAGAAAAATCACAAACCTGAAAAAAAACTGACATCGTTTGAAAAAAAACACCACTAAATTATATCAGGAAAATAGTGACGTGTAAAGGCAAATAGCATTAACTGCTTACTTTTCAAGTGAGCAGTTACTGCTTTTTGCCTTCGTAAAGGCAAACAGCAGTAACTGCTCACTTGAAAAGTAAGCAGTTAAGGCTATTTGTATTTGCAAACAACAAACATGTTTCGGCATATTATAGAACACGACGAAATGACTATTCCATGTTTCGAACAGGATGAACACTAATGGTAGTGGTAAAGACTGCAGTTTGACGGATGTTCACTTAAAACGTAAATTTTATTATTTTAAACTTGTCGTTGCAAACAGCCTTAACTATAACCCAATACTTGCGATAACTGGAGACTTATATAATTATCAGGGCAACAACAGTGCAAAGGTAAAACTTGAAAATAGCGCAGTCAGTGCATTCTAAAGAAGTTGAAAGAAAGCGAGAATTAAAATCTGTACGTCGGGAAGGTTGAGATATTAATGGAAAAAGTTTTTTTGCTGAAACTCATATGATAAATTACTAGCAGTTTCTGCGGCGCAAAAATATGTTATTGCTTAAAATAAGCAAAATATAAAATAATTGTAAACGATTATTAAAAGAGTATGACAGCATTTCCATCACCATACCAGAGGAACAAGTGAATATATATAATCACCCTTGTGTTGAAAGGGTGTACATACCACTTTGTGATTTGGCATATACACCTTTTGATCACAAGGGAGCGATATGTTGATCCTGGTAAACCCTACTTACCATGCGTTGTATCCTATTGCGCATGCCCTGCATCTTGACCTTTGACCTGATGACTTGATGGCGCATGGTGGATTCTCTGAAGCACACGTAACGCTCTTCGTCTGGAAGAAAAAATGTTGAAATTGTATAATAGTGGGAGTGAAGGTCTCGATGGTTTCTGAAAAAAGTGTGGTAACATTACTAACAAGAGGCCTGAAGCCATAATTTAGATTTTGTGTTTTTGCAGCCACATATAATTAAAAAGTTGACTTGTGGCAGTCATCTTACATTTCAGTCAAACCTTGAAAAAACATTACCTGTAAAATTCGAATAATTTCAGGCTTAGTTTGCACCCACAAAAAATGATGAAGTTGATCAATGGCGGCCATTTTGAATTCTTGTAACATCTTATCAAATGGATAAAACATGAATCACCTTATCATGCTAATAGAACATTATGGAAAAGAGGACATGCTATAATTATATCATATTCGCCACAGCTGTATTCACATTTTGAATAAGTGAATCGTCGGAATACACATGTACATTTTCACAAGGAGCTAATTACGGAAGCATGCTAGATATCGCACGCGGCATCTCTCAGAACGACCTTAATATGATGATGGAGACCATCATATTGATCATTTAACTGAAAATATTAAAAGTTTCTGGATTTATTGGCATACCTCTGGTCAATGCATAAACCAACAATGCGCTAAATTCAATAGTTTAAATTTACACCTACTTGAAGTTGTGTCTCGCTGCCGCGACCCACAACTTCAAGTGGCTGAACATTACTCGTATTTGTTTAATTATTGCAAACATTTGTAAATGTTCTCAATATCAATATGTAGAAGGTAATGATTTCTGTTTATATCATACCTTGTTCTTCACAGCATCGAGACACGGTTTCTGGTCCGAGGAAATGCACAGCTCTGTCATTTTCTCCATTACAGATGCGGTCCACGTGGGCACGTCTGTTACCCTCCACACACGACATCGTGTCTGTCATGGTCTCCTAAAATACATAATACAATTACATACAATACAAGCTCACACACGTCATCGTGTCTGTCATGGTCTCCTACAGTACAAAATACAATTACATATAATACAAACACAGAAGCAAACGTGTCTGCCGTGCTCTCCTAAAATACAAAATACAATTACATATAATATTGATTTGCAAAACCAAAAGGCAGCATCTGCCTACTTGTGAAGTAAGCAGATGCTGCCTTTTGCTTATGAACGACAGAATACATGCTCACACAGAGACAAGCGTGTTTTCAATGTAGGTCAGGGTCACCGCCCATCATTGAAAACACGCCGAATAACCATGGAGATTGTAAACGATAATCTAAATATGACGGGAGAACACATAGGCACAAGTGAGGTTTCTTAGACATGCTAAAAATACAAAAAAAAACCCGATAAATTCAGAAACAAATTGTACTATTTATTTCTGATATATTCTATATTTACATGATATTTACATTTTATAACAAACATCTACAATAATAATATATCCATAAACCCATTCATATCTGACGTATATCTGGTTAAAAAAATGATTTAATCTAGAGCTGTTTGGAGCTATTTATATTTAGTTAACTTAACGTGCTTATCCATTAATACAAGCATACGTTTTTTTAATTTGATCTGAAAAAAATGTGGTTCTATTTTCCTTAATCTTATTATACGAAACAAAACTGGTCTACCGTTTTGTATCAAGCACAAAGCCCCACAATTTCAGCTATCTAATGCATGCATGGAATTAATGAGTTATGCTTTTAGAGCATCTTTAGTGTTATTTACCATATTGCAGCATGTCCTGAGGCGTTCCCGGCGAGTTTCAAGCATCTCCATCCAACGGTTTCCTTGTTCTGAACTCTCGTGGGATTCACTACCATAACTATCACTGTCGTTGTGGTGATGGTGGTGATGGTGGTGATGATGACGAGGAGGTCCTGGATGGGGGCCTGGATGGGGTCCTGGGTGGGGGCCTGGGTGGGGTCCTGAATGGGGTCCTGGGTGGGGTCCTGGATGGGGGCCTGGATGGGGGCCATGGTGGGGTCTTGGATGAGATCCAGGGTGGGGGCCTGGATGGGGTCCTGGATGTGGGCCTGAGTGGGGTCCTTCATGGTGACCTCCATGATGGCGACGACCTCCGCGGCGTGGGCAAGGTGGCCACTGTGGGTTGTCTAGATTCTCACAGACAAATTCCATACGTTTCTCGGGATCTTCCTGTAAATAAAACCACAGTACATCCTTTTCCAGTATGCGTTTAATAAAGAATGTTGTATGCATGTTTACAATTATATAAATAATAAACGTACATTTATATAGCCTACTTTCCATTATGAATCAAAACATTTATAGAGACAACGTGGAGAATCGAATGATTCGACATCGTTGAAGTTAAGTAATTATTGGTGTATATGAGAATGTGGCTGAGAACTTCTAAAGTGAGAAAATATATTATGCATAAAATTGCAGCATGTAGTCATTTTCATTTTGGAAGCATCATCGTTTAAGTTAGGTAATGATTGGTGTATATTAGAATGTGTCTGAGAACATCTTAAGTGAGAAAATATATTATACATAACATTGCAGCATGTAGTCATTTTCATTTTGGAAGCATCTTAATGTTTCGTTACAATTTAGAATCATTTACATTTGGATTATTTATAAATATGCACCTTATATATTTCATGATCCAGTTTACTCATTAGCTGAAATCATGTGTTTTGGTAAAAGTCAACTAAATGTTGTACATATTTCAATGCATACGTTTACAATAATTTGAGTAATACAAGTATATCACGCAAAACAAGTTTGGTTGAAAACATAATAATATAGTATTTAATGGTATCCAGATATCAAGCTTGTGCCCATTAGCTCCCTATTAAACATACTTGACTTGCCCATTAGCTCCCTATTAAACATACGTTTTTAATTAAACATGCGTGTCATACACTCTTATGTAACAGATGCGTGTCATACACTCTTATGTAACAGATGCGTGTCATACACTCTTATGTAACAGATAAGTCCATATCAACTCCAGAGCAGTGTGTGTTATATTGACAGGGTGCACTAACCATAGCTTCATGCCAGTCTGCCATCATTCTTCTTCCCTCTTCCATCTTTCTTTCCATCATCTCCTTCATGGAGCCTTGGAAACACTCAAAACGTTCATCTCCTGAAATGCAAAACATTACTATAATTATCTCGTCAACTAACGTTTCACAACCACCGTCAGTGTATGCATGAATGAATGGAAGTAAGATATAGAAGTCAAACAGAAGCAAACAATATATGTCCATGCGTTGCTTTAATTTCGGCACAATGTGGTCCAACGTATTGCGCTGTTCTTATGAAATAATACCATGTATATAAGTATATATATTTTGTCAAACCATCGGTGATGCGCCGTCCTCCCGGAAAATAGTAACGTGTATATAATGTCCCCTCAGAGATGAAAGGGTGTATCTTCTACTTGGTAAGGTGGCAGATACACCCTTTCATATCTAAGGGGACGTTAAGTGTAATGAGTGTAATGAGACGTCAACAGAGCATCTGCCACAAACTAGTACCATTTCGGTTAGACCCAATGGCTGAAGCAGGTTTCAGCCACAGATTGACCGCGTACAGAATCGTGGGACATTTCTCTGGACTGTCATATCGGAAAATATCGGGCAATAATCAGGTCGAAAATAGTTTTATTAGAATCAGTAACATTTCAGTTCCATGCCCGCATGCTCAGCTTACAGGTCGCATAGTCAATAAAAAGTTATGGACATGTTTCGGACTATGGGGTCTAGATCGTTCTCAGTCACCGCCATGTTTAATTTTTCGGGTAAAGCAAATTCATCAATCCACGGCCTCGGAGAGGACGAAACGGCTATATTTCAGAGACATTATTTTCCTGTTGAAAACATGGGCCCCAGTGTGTCATGACTAAAACTGAACGACTGCTGTAGATGAGCAGTTTAACATAAAATGACTTTTCAAGAAAGTGATACTTTGAGGCATCACGAGGGTTTAACACTTAACCCTTTCAGTACTGGGAACGAATTTATACGTCAAATTCTGCAGTATACAGACGGTCCCAGCAGAGAAAGAATTAAAACATGTAGACTCATAACATAGGTATTAAAATGAAGCGGAAGAGCTGACCAAGACATTTATGATTATTTCAAATTGAAAAAATCTTTGGTCTCTTTATGATTTATAGGAAATTATTTCAGCGTTGTAAAAAGGGTTAAAACGCTGAATTATGTCCATTAAATAAGAGAACAAAGGGTTATTTACAATTTGAAATCATTTATAAACGTTTTTCTGCTTCATTTGAATACCTATGTTATGGGTCTACGGGCTTCATAACTAGTGTACTCTTTCAAAGCGGGGATCGACTTTAGTCGTCGGAATCTGACGTCCAAGGACGTCAGGTTCTGACGTCTTAAATCGGTCCCCGCGCTAGAAGGGATAAAATGTTAAATCATTTTTGTCTACTTTAGCAACCACTGTTGGTTTGATGTTGGACCACTGTCTACGACGCTGGCCCAACACCAAACCAACACCAATTTGTTGTATTTGCGTGGTAATACGGACCTTCTGTGAGGCAGCATTTCTCCTTGATCTCAGCAGGCAGCTTCCAGTGGTGTTGTCTACGCTCTTCTGACGACTCCTCGCTCTCTTCACTGGACTCCTCAGAGCACATCCTGTCATACTTCTCCTTCTTCAGCAGCTGTAGACACTCCATACGCCCCTCTCCTTCCTGTCGATCATGGTATAATGTATTTTTCGCGTGTTCAGATTGTCGCGAATTTGTGATTTTGGGACTTTTTGTGAAGTCTAGAATTCGCTAATTATCAATTTCAGTGATAGTAGCGCTAATATTATAATAATTCTCGCGAAATTCTTAAATTCGCGAATTTGTCCTCCTGCAAAAGTTGCGAGAATTAAAACCTCGCGAATATTACCAGATCTACACTAGTTATATTCGGGATTTTATCTCCATGAGTTTGTCAACGCATCGTCCATTTGGATATGAAAGGGTGCATCTGCTATTTCATAAAATGGCAGATACACCCTTTCATATCCAATAGGACGCCATATAGAGCTTTTCAAACAATGGCTGATCAATATTTCCGAAGCATGTGGAAATATTAGACAGCCCTAGAAAACACATACCTTTGAGTTCTTAGGTATTTAATTTATATTTTCAATGACTTGAAGCTGTATTTCGCTACCGCGATCCTAAGCTACAAGTCACTTAAAAATGATTTGGATTTGCGAAATTTAAGACAACGAATATCAGTGTTTCAATATTTAAGACATATATTAGATTAAACAACTGGTTATACAGGTGTTAATAAAACACAGAATGACTACTGTAGTGACTTCAGTGCTTTATGGGTTCAAGACGGTATGAAGGCCTACACGTGTTTCAAAGAAATTATGTTTCCTGACAACACTCTAAACTGTGAATAAATGTTACAGCTATGGATTATGCAAATACGATAAACGATAAACTATACCTAAAAACAAATCATAACTGTAGATTATAAGCTCAAATTAAAAACACAGTCTATATAGTACAATATAGTACATAATTGCATTGTCACGTACCATTTCGCAGCATGTGAGGGCTTTAGTCATGTATTCACGACGATACTCGTACTTTTCGTCACTTCTCTCTTCAGTGCTCTCTGCGGATCTATAACCTTCACTATGGCTGGACCACATGGTCATCTTCTCACAAATAAGATCAGCTCTATCCTGGGGGCTCTGAAAACAGAGTGAGTGAGTGAGTGAGTGAGTGAGTGAGTGAGTGAGTGAGTGAGTGAGTGAGTGAGTGAGTGAGTGAGTGAGTGAGTGAGTGAGTGAGTGAGTGAGTGAGTGAGTGAGTGAGTGAGTGAGTGAGTGAGTGAGTGAGTGAGAATTGAATGCGTGCGGGCATGGGTGGGTGGGCGAGCGAGCGAGCGAGTGCATAATCGGGAAAGATGTAGAGACGTAACAAACTATTTATTTTAAATATACAAAAGTAAACTAAGCTGAGGTGTTTTTTACTGCTTTTTAATTTGAATGTGAAAAACAATCAATAATTGGTTATCAAGCATACGACGTATACTAGACGTTAGAAAGTTTTCCAGATAGTAATCGTAGATAATAAATGAAATCGCATTTTAACTGCCTACTTACCATGGAGAACCAGTCCGCTTTACTCCAGGATGTAGAAGTGACCACAGTATCACCATGATCACCATGATAAGGCATCGGTCTACCGCCCCTCACCATGCCAAGCAGACCTTTCTTACTGTGGTGGAGCTCATGGCCATCTGGTCTGCCAAGAAGCATGGCATTTCCTGTACCTACAGAATACCAAAACATATACATATATATATATATAAGCTGAAGACCCCAAAAACACCACCAATTTTTAAGCCAAAGAGTATTCATTCTAAAGATCAATGAGATGTCTTGACATTAGGGCTACAGTTAAAGACTCAAGTCTGTTGGTTTCAACAACAACTGCATAGGTATTAAAGGGACAGGCCCAGGCTAAAATGATAAAAAAATCGGTGATTTTTTTGGCTTCTTAATATGACCGTATGATGTAAACATGTCCATAGACTAGAACTGCAAAGGTTTTTTTCATTTTTATGCTGGGCATTTACCAGTTAGGCTAGATATAGAGACGAAATTCCCGTATTTCTTATTTTTGACATGGTTGTCTAAAATTAGAAATCCGGAATTTTGTGAGGTGGGGGCAGACTGACACATGTGTGGTGAGTTGTCGGCAGTTTGAGGCGGACGTGCTATCGGTGTTTAGTTTTGGGGACAACATACACCATGCTCGCGAATTATCAATTATATTATAAGAGTAATTTTCGGGAGATTCTCAAATTCGCGAATTTGTCCTCACGCGAAAATTAAAACCTCGCGAATATTACGAGATCTACAGTAGTAATATTGGGGATTTTCACATGAGTTTGTATAGGTGTACATACCCTGTGCGTCGACAGTTCCTCTAGGGGGACCTCTCCTTCCACCGCGGGATCTGATGTGATGCCCCATACGCTTCTCAAACCCGGACATCCAGCGAGACCCAGAACCCTGCAAACATGGATACATTGACAACAGTGATAGAAAGATGAAACTAGTACATTCCCCGTAAAAATAGACATAGTGTTAACATTTAGCGACAAACCTTACAATGGTGGTGTATCCATCTTTTTAATAGATCTTAAACACAGTTGAATGTGCCTCCGGTCAAGAGATTGGAAAATACTCTAGGAAAATACTCTAGGACTTTGGTGGTGAATCTAAATTATTTCCACCCACTTGATGCTTCAGTGAAACACAACTAAGCGGAGCGTGCAGCGCGTCGCCATCCTGCGCGAATTAACGTCGACGCAGACCGCAAATATGCACCGATTAAAAAAAATAACAGTCTAGTTTTTAAGAGTGAGGTCCTTTTTATCTTTCATTTCTTTCAACTTCAAGTGACTAAAAATTTTTATTTCTTGGCTCAGTGCTCTAAGGGCTAGTTGTGCTATTCTACATGTTTTCTCACCCACCTTTCTGTAGCCTTTCTTCATACGGTGGTGGTATGGCCTTCTCCACGAACTCAGTTTTCTATCAGAATCATCACTGTCATCTTCGTCACTGATTGATTCGGTTCTCTCCCTGGTTGAATCGGTATCCTCTCTGGTGAAGTCGTCCTCCATTGACAGGTCGTCTTCTGGGGAGAACTCGGCACTTTCCACCATCATATTCTCACTGACCACGTATCCTAGCTCTTCTTCCATGCTCTCCATGTCAGCATCTGGCCAACCAAGGCGGCTCATCACAAACGATGACAAATCTGACAGTGAAGGAAATAATAATATAATGAGCGCCAGTATCAACAATATAGAGACTTAATGGCGCTTGAATACACATGGTCAGCATTCATATAAACACTTTCCTTTGATATGACAGTGGGTACCATCCGGTATAAACACGAAATATTAACCCAATGTTGGGTTATTGTTGGGCCAGGGTTGTAAAAAATGGCCTAGACCCTAACCATGCTAACACATGTATTCAAATGAAGCAAAAAGAGCTAACCAAAACATTTATGTTGATTTCAAATTGAAAAAACCCTTTGGTCCCCATGATTTATACAAAAATATTTCAGCGTTCTAAAAGAAAAACAGACAAATCACTGGGCGAAAACCACTATTTTATTTGACTTACATCTGCCGGTGGAGTCTGGCGACCCTGGGAATGACAGCTGAACAACCTCTTCATCCATACCATAATATCCCATGTCCATCACGTCCAGGATCTCATTGTCATTCTCCTCCTCAAGGTCAGATGGCGGCTCTGTGATCAAAAATACAATCAGAACAGATAAAGAGAAGTAGGCCTAAAATACCCTCAAGGTCAGATGGCGGCTCTGTGATCAAAAATACAATCAGAAGAAATAATAAGAGGTACGCATGAGAAACTCATACATTATTATAATACAGATTATACACACAACCAAGAATCCAAGAAGTGCATATTTGTTTCAGTTATTGGATAGCACGAGAAAATACTTCATATTTTAATTTTCAACCACTTGTAGTTGTGTCTCGCTACCGCGATCCACAACTTCAAGTGGGTAAATATTACCCATAAAAGCCACAACGCCGTTAATACATGCATACATGATTATACAGAAGTGATGTGCTGTGTACACTGCTAAATGTAGTCTGAAATTGAAATCAACGAACGCATATACGAGTGAAAAACTCCTACATCATCATCTCGTTAATGGAATATCTCGAATTCTCCGGCATAGAATATATCCAAGGTCATTTTATGTGTTTTCAGCTTACTTACCGACCACGGGGACATCTTTCTGGCTACATAGGGTCATGGTAAGGGGACCGTCCGCCGCCTCGTCTTCATCTTCAAAATACGTGTTCATGTCCGTGATCACCACAGCTCTGAAAAAAACAGAATGCAAATATTTTTTTGTATAGTTTCTATACTAAGAACTTTGCAAAAAAGTGTAAACCTGCGGCTAGAGATGGCTAGGTATGTTAGTGTTGTATTTTATAGCTCACCTTATTTTGACACATCCACATGCCGGGGTCTGCCACACAAACCTCACCACCTCCTTCTCTGTGTATTCTGTGTTCACGATGATGTGAGGGCAGGTCTCGTGAGATTTCACGTTATCCCACGGCAGTTTGTAGTTTCCCCATGCACCACACTCATCACCAGGGGGCGACAGTGGGCTGGCCACCACAACAAACCCGCGCATGCGTGACTCTGGGGCGTCAAGACCAGCTCCAAGTCGGACTGAAACAAAATTAAATGTTTTTTTTATATAATATATTCGCAATTCAATTGCTATATTTTTGGAAAATCGCATCAGCTAAGCACGCGTTTTATGCAAAGAGAACATAAGATAAATGATATAATTAATGCAATAATTAATTCGTAACTGAGCAAGAGCATAAAAGTAACTCAACTACACTGGCCCTAGAAACTGAAGCACCCAAAACTTATTTGTAACAAATTTGGAGATAATCCGAAATGTATTTTCCAATATATGGCCCCGTCGCCGATCAACCCATTGTGAGAAACAGCTGAGACGGTCCAGAGTTTGGAAACTGGGTCATATTATACAACCAGTCTAGGCTACTTTCAATACACACTTATACATGATATATGGTTGAAATCCTCTCTGCAAAAAGACCTCTCCACAAACTGCATACTCAGTTAGCACAGATCAAACATCATTATTGTAATGTTGGGTAAACGTAATAAATGGTGACTGAGCATTAAGCATTAACAAAACTAGCATTTAAAATAT
>OZ024907.1:297500-397500 GCA_964017125.1 Flabesymbios commensalis | reverse complement strand
CATTCATTCATTCATTCATCTACTTACAGCTGTATGATTTGTACGGCTTGAATCCATTCTCTAATCCTGATGACGTCAGCAGGTAGCGGGGTGAAGTACCCTCTGGCGAGTAGTTAGGTAAGCGCTGGGCGTTCAGGTACTGCACGTGGTAAGTCTGCCAAGCCGAAGGACACGGGTTCGTGTCTATTCCTGAAACAAAAATCTAAAATTAGAATGTGTTTACACCTATGAAGACGTCGATATTCAGGACATAGGCATATGCCTCCGTTCGAGATTTGGAGCAACAATTGTCGCATGTTATTTTCCCTTTTTTGACATGACCTTAGATCTCACATAGCCTGACAACCGACTATGTTGTCCTTAGGTTGATCAACTCTGTTGCTTTGAATAGAGCTGCATAGTAAATCTAAGGACAACACGTTTGTAGAAAGAGAATCAGATGGCCATGTCTATTTAATGCTAAACTGTTGCTCCAAACCTATGCGTTGCCCGAGGCATACGAACCACCTAAATCCCCGTCTCACCTTGACCTTCCTCCTCTGGGTGGGGCTAGCTTGCGGAGCCATACAAATTAAGGAACAGAAATAAACATGTCACTTACCGTACGCGACACATCTGCACAAAATCAGTAGCAAAGCGCATGTTTCAGAAAATTTTACACTGGAATTGTGTTAATTGAACTAATAAGTCTGTGGTCTAAACGCTTAAGAATTATCCTTATTTAAACGAAAGTTGTGGAATTAAAATTTTTACAATTTTCATAAAATAAAAGGTCATCAAGATAATATTAACATATTTTTATTTACGTTTTTAGTATTGTAAACAAAGACAAAAATGATAATAAACCACATTTCAGGATTGCAGGAAAGATTTCATTAAAGTATGTTTGCTCTATGCAAACAGCGATATTTTTTAAAGATGTATGTTTTTAAATAAAATTTGTCTGGTCTTTTGTAGACTGTTATGTGTGGTGTTTCCACACTTTAGAAAAATGCGTCATACAATTTATTACGTGCAGATGGGTGATACATATGGTTTATGTGAATAACAACCAGCTCTGATTGTCAAGATGTGAATGAACACGATGAATACAAAAAGTAGAGCAGACGGAAAAAACGCATTAAAAAGAAATGCAACAAACAAAACACTGATCTCTCAGCAAACACGAGCATTCCCCAATGCCGCTTCAATGTCGGCCCACTGTCATCGACGTTGGGCCAACATTGGAACAGCATGTGGTGAATGCCACGTGTTTGCTGGGCTAATGTTGGTTTAGTGTTTATCTACCGTCTACGACGCTGGCTCTACATTCAGCAAACATTGGATCAACGTCTAAAGCTTGTTGGGATTGTTTGTACGAAGTAAACAACACTAGATCGAAGACAACATAAAACACACGAAATGAGAAAGGCCGTGTGGTCATGTGTCAAAACGTTAAGTGTGGGAGCTACCATCAAAAATAGTGGGGGTGGGGCGGGGTGGGGGGTTGTGGCAGGAGGTTTTAGAAAAAATAGGGAAAAATGCCACAAACTACAACAAGAGCTAGATCTAGCTTTTTTTCCAAACAAAAAAATGAAATGAAATGAATCGGGCTTTAGGCCACCTTTGTGCACATATAGGCTAAACTGGGCCAGGAGAACCTCCTGAGGATGGTGAGATGATTGAGATGACACTGTCCTCCAGACACAGTATTCGAAATTCGAACCCTGGCGGTCTGAGGCCGAGCACGCTACCTCTCGGTCACGGAGGCTCCCCACAATACTAACTTTCACACGTGGATGGGGAAGAACCTTTTTTTGTTTCTTTCAAACCGCCGAGACCGGGAACCGAACCCCGAACTCTGGCGTGAAAGGCAGCGGTGCTAACCACTACCCTAGGGCCCCCGCCCATTTTTTTCCAAACAAGTTGATGGATGGTAGTAGGCCTACTAATAGTAGATCGTAATCCAGAGCATCCCGAAATTTAATGGATTGGTCCGTGATTGGGACACGCAACTTGTAAACTTCCCAAATCAGTGTGATTCGGTCGTAAATACGGATCCTGAATCCGTTCATTACCTTTTTAGTAATCCGACGGACAGACATACGGACAACCAACAAGACTAACAGCATAACCTTCCTGATGCAGGTAAGAAATGCATCTACCTCTCCCGATCTTGGATATATATTTAGCTGCAGCGTGTTTGGTGGTTACACCCTAACCTGGTGACGGCATTATCTAAGGCACAGAGGCGTCCCAACCGCAAACACGGCATTATCTAAGGCACAGAGGCGTCCCAACCGCAAACACGATGTATTGTGACAATGTTGGTGCTCTGTTGTCCCACGGTCTGCGACCATGGCCCAACATTATACCAACATTTGCTCAATCTGTCCACATGCTGGGTGGTAACGAAAATAACAAATTGTAAAACTTAAGCAGATCTGATTAACACCAAGGCCATGTGTTTACTGTTTACATGCTGCTCCTTGGTACCAATTAGGATTGACGACGGCACCAACATGGACAATGGAAATAACAATGGTAGGAACACTATAAGTCACCCAGCAAACAAGACATTCACCCGATGCTGCAGCAATTC
The DNA here is from genome assembly GCA_964017125.1 of Flabesymbios commensalis. Classification (NCBI taxonomy): domain Eukaryota; kingdom Metazoa; phylum Annelida; class Polychaeta; order Terebellida; family Flabelligeridae; genus Flabesymbios; species Flabesymbios commensalis. Next base: position 394,919 of record OZ024907.1, on the reverse strand, counting down.
TAGCACAACGTCGTCAACGATCAGAATAAATATAGCATCGGATCACCGTCTCCTTGTCAGACCTATGTCTGTTTTGATGTACTTAACCGTTAAAGCGCAGAATTTTTTTATGAAAATCTTGAGACCAAAGTCGTTTTTCAAATTGAAATCCTCATAAATGTCTTAGTCAGCTCTCTCCACTTCATTTAAATACCTATGTTGTGGATATATGGCCATTATAATTGTGTTTACAGTGCGGGGATCGACTTTAAACGTCTAAATCCAGTGTAGCAGAAGGACTCTCTTGTAAATAATAAGAGTCCTGCCCCCCTTGGCAGAGTCCTGATGGTCATGCACAGCGTCAGAGCAGACATTTTTCTATACGCTATGGTTCAGCTGTTTAATTTAGTCCTTTTAATAGAATCCGCCGCAAAATTGTGCGCTGTACGCAATAACTAAGAATAATAAGTTTAGATTCGTAGGTCTACTGTTTTAACAACAAACTGAAATAACGGATGTACGCATATTTTAAGGACAGTGATAGGGCTACACTGGGAAAACAAAATATATTCAAACAAAGTTCATTTGAGTGTTATATGGTAAGATACAGCGCTCATTTATACCTTCATTGACCATGTGTTATATTTGCTGCAAAAAATAAACAACGTTTGTATTTCCTCACACGCTTAACCGGGTGGGCGTTAGAAAAAAATTGACATAAATCGATCTTGGAGCCAAAACTTAACCAGAGCTAGGAATCCTGTATAGGATGATAACGATCCGATATACCTATCATTATGGTGATAATGGTGATAACGATCCGATATACCTATCATTATGATGATAATGATGATAACGATCCGATATACCTATCATTATGATGATAATGAAAACCATAAACTTGGTAATCATGGCGATTTATGTTCAGCATTGAACAGTTGAACCATGAAAGAGTAAAACATTTGTTATGGCCGTAGAACCATAACATAGGTATTCAAATGGAATCGGAAAGAGCCAACTAAGACATTTATGATGATTTCAAATAGAAAAACTCTTTGGTCCCCATGGCTTATACAAAAAATGTCAGCGGTTACGTTGAGAATATTTCTCATTTTCTTATCTCTGGGTCCGCCCTCTGACTGTAAATGTCACCCAATGTGTCAGTAATTAGAATGGGTGGCAGGACTAACCAGGAGAACATAATTATACACCATGTGTTGACACTATGCCAACAAACAAATAGCTTTGATCTAATGATTGTATAAGGTGGCAGACGCTGGACCAACGTTATGCCAGCATTGGGGTAATGGTGTTTGCCGGGATGTTAGCTTATGTAACTACGCCTGTGACTATATAAACAACGCCTGTGATTTTACAACAACAAAACGCCACCTTGGGCATGAAAGGGTGCATCTGATGCACCCTTTCATTCCCAGGAGGCATAAAGCTGCCTTAATCTGTTGATGCTGGACCAGCGTCGGAGACGGTGGCCATGCATTTTATTTATTAGGCTTTATATACACAAATATATACAATAATCGCACAAATATGCAATCGTAAGTAAACTTGTGTACATCAAGATGTCGAATACAGGTGACCAGCACCCTAACTATGCTGACATCTGGGATAAATACATGGTAATTAAATACATTATGATTACATTTAAAATTACACTTAAAAGTAAAATTAAGTAGAAATATAATATACATAATTTTTGTTTCCCGCGCTAAAACCAGAGATAAAATATCTGTACATATTAGTATAAAAATAGAAAAAAACCTCTGGAAAGCGTAGAAACTTATAAAACAACTAAAAGTACATGACGACACATGGATATCAAACCAATATCCCCCAAATCTCTCGTGCATGGTCAGTTTTTTAAACAAACAAGAAGTTAATCCAATGTAGGTTTAATGAAGGTTCATCGTCGTAGACAGTGGGCCAACAATAAACCAACCTTGGTTTAACGTCCGGTGTTTGTTGCGTGTTTTTTTACAGCTTGATAGCCAAATAAGACTACGAGGATAAATTGCATTTCATAACACGCACTGATAAAATATGTATAATGGGCTTACAATCATAACATAGGTATACAAATTAGGTGGAGAGAGCTAACTAAGACATTTATGATGATTTCAAATTGAATAAAAACCTTTGGTCGCCATGGTCTATGTGACAGTTTTTCAGCGCTCTAACCTTTTAACCGACAAATTATTCAATTGGAATTTTCACTCACTTGAAGTTGTGTGTCGCTATAGCGCGATCCACAACTTCAAGTGAGTAAAAATTATTCAGGTTTGACAAAATAGAGGTCAACTCTTTTCAAATCTTGCTGGTTGATGTCACATTTTATCCTTAACACATTTTAAATGTGGTACTTAATGTGCTAATAAAAAAATGAAAACCCTAATATATGCGGCACTAGCGGTTAAAGGGTTAAAGGGGTAATAATTGACAGAGAGATAAGGTACAATGTTCAGTTGACACATGTTCACATTATCACCAGTCATGAGGTCATGTCTGTTAACCCTTTAACCGCCGGTGCCGCATATATTCGGGTTTTCATTTTTATTAGCACAATAAGTACACCTTTTGAACATATAAAAGAAAAAATGTAACATCAATCAGCAAGATTTGAAAACAGTTGACCTCCATTTTGTGAAATCTGCATAATTTTCACCCGCTTTAAGTTGTGGATCGCGTGAGCGAGACACAACTTCAAGTGAGTGAAAATTCAAATATATTTATTTGGCGGTTAAAGGGCTATTTAATAAACAGGACTTTGATACCTGCTCGTATGCATGCAGTATGCCTGTATACAAACAGGTATCAATGCCAATACAGAAAAGCAGAAAGCATAGACTGGAGTGTCGAAATCACACAGTAACCGACGGATCCCCATAACAGAGATTCACGAACTGAAGGAGCGGCACAGATGATACGTGGACACCGCTAGAAAAGAATATCGGCATCCGGAATAAAAACAAATTGATTGGAGGGGGGGGGGGGACAGCATTTTTCCGTGCTTGGAAGAGAAATGTACCTGGATGTTCGTCATTTTATGTGTTTTAAACTATTCATGGTTGGGATAATAAATTATGTAAATATATTGGTGTCATCTTTTTTATTATTTAATACATTTAACATAACTTGTTTTGTTTTTGTCTATGTTCCAATGTGTAATTTTACTGTTTCTGTCAGCTTATACGAATTTAGACAGATTACCATGATTACAGCTACCTGGTATGACTGGGCCGCCTAACTCATTTACTGCGCGAGGCCCAGTCACACTGACCGCCATTTTGTTTACACAGACACTCGCGCTGCCTACCAAAAAACTCGGATGTCAAGAGACGAATAGTTCAAGTGCCTATGAAAACTAGGCCATTTTTAGCAGGCGTAAACTTGTGATCGTATTGGAACTATTACATTTAAAAATGGAGGTCACTGTGTGAGAGCCTTGCGATGTCATCAGGGTAGATTACAGCACATCTCCTTTGTAATTAATCTAAGAGGTTTAACTTGATTATTATACTATTGCTGTATATTATATTACCATATTCGATGATTGGTCTAATGAAAGCATCATAAGTTTTTCTTTGGCTTTTTCGCGGTATTAAAAAGGAAGCTTTCTGTAAAAGACTAACGCACTTGTTATTTGTCTTGTATTCCACCTTGCGAGGACTAAAGATCAAATACTTGGGTTAAATATATTAGCCCAAAGCGGGTCTTGTCAAGTTAAAAAAATCCAAAACTCCGAGAAAAAATCCGAAGTGGGTGGGGGGTCAAGCCCAACTAGGGACTGAAAATTGTGTTTTTGTGTGTTTTTTTGTGTGTTTTTTATTGGTACATGTTGCAAAAAATGGATAGGGGGTTGGTGGGTAGTGTCCGGTCAAGCAGAGTTTTTCCCTGATTTTTGGATTTATTTTAACTTGACAAGAACCCTAAGTATAATTATCTCAGATGAAATGAGATAATACAAAATTCCTCCGTAATATTAGTCATACATATATTGACACTGAGAACTTTGTTGATGTAGGGTTTATCCCGGATTACACACAGTAGTGACGTCATCACTTAATTGGCAAGACGGATGTTGATGGGGTCTGGGTCAAAGTTCATCCTACCAAACACGAGACTTCGAGCCAATGTTGTGTTAATGTTGGCCCACCGTCTGTGACGCTGGCTCAACATTAACACAGCATTGTGTTAAAGCGTCGAGTTTGCTTGTCTTTCTGTAATCACATGTCCGGCACTTGACGCTTATCACTACACCTATGATTATCATTCCACCTATACGCACCTGACATAGCGATATCTACAAGTGGGATTGTCATCCTATATTCTGACTCGTATTAACTTGTTGCCTATTTCATATATAGTAAATATTATACTGGTCAAAAACAACGTATTCTGTGAGACTCAATAGCTTGTCCCCCATTGTTGTCACCGAGCTGGCTAATACAATGGAGTATGGGGGAGGGGGTCGTATATAACTTTCTTTCACCGAGTTCCCATTCAAAACGGTTTCCGGTGACGTCACTGCGCTTCACAGAATAGCTATCAAAACAATGTCAGAAATCTAGTATTGTTTTCAAAGCGCTTGCTGTTACGCTTAAAGCCACATTATCTTGATTATATTCCCGACTTGATTAAAATTATATGATTAATATCGATTATTATAATATATAATTATGTATATAATCTAAGTATTCAAAGCACTAAAATTATCACATGTCCAATGTTACTATTTACCTAGATTAATATATTCCAGGATGTATAAAAAGTGATGATTTAAGCCCTTCCACATGTTGCACCGGGAATCACGACTATGGTCGTTTTTAACAGATCTGTTTGATCTGCCAACCAAATATCTAATATTGGAAATGATATGACTATTCAAACATCAAGATTTACAAATGTTTGGGCTCAAATTAAACAAATATGAAGTTGTGGGTCGCGGTGGCGAGATAACTTAAGTGGGTGAACATTCAACCCTTTGAACCCTCACGATGCATCAAAGCATCATTCTGTATCTCGGAAGAATGATTTAATTTTCTACACTAGGGGCTTTTAAAACTTACATTTTCATGGGACTGGTTTAAAAATGACTATCTTTTTTTTCATTTGCCACCAAATTCAACTCATCTTCTTCCACTACAAGTCGAGAATTGTGACGGCATGAAGATGAGAATGATAAACTCAGGCTTGAAAGGGGTAAATTCTTTAATTTAGCAGATTAAGGGTTAGTGGCATTAGGATCTTATCAGGTACGAAATTGTATATGTAACGCTATGAATAATGAACGCAAAATCTTGTTTAACTCGGTAACCGCAACTATCAATATACAGCCGACAAATGAAATGTTTCTACAAATTATGACATCTAGAGACATAACAGTGGTGAAGTCACTAGCGCAATTTATCTATGGCTGTTTTAAACAAAATAATTGTTAAAAACACCGAGTATAATAAATCAAAGTCACCTATCGCTATATTATCCATATTATCATGCCTTCATGATCTGACTTGGGTATTACCACATATCAGGACGGCTGTTGCTCTCGGATTTATTATTTGGCTTTTTAGGGCCGGTTAGGGACGTTTCCGTCGCCTTTGTTATCAGACGAGGTGGGGCCTTATGGAGGATTTCAGAGTTGCTAAGTCAACTGATTTTATCTATGAGGTCGGGAATGTTTTTCTTCGATTGTAACTCCGAGTATGTGGTACCAACTAGGTCGTGAGTGAAATGGTATGAAATAAACAATATAGTGAATTAAAATAAGCTGTTATGTTTTTTTTTGTGCGAGGGTCATATAGGTAATAAATCACTAGTTAATTAAATAAACTTTAATGTTATTGTGTGAGTGCCATGTCCTGCGTGAATGGCACACATAATTATTATCCGTAATTGTCATTGTTATTACATCACTAAGTCTGCAACACTCGATAATATGGATGGTTCTGATGCTATACTTTGTTGGCAGTCGACGAACCACAATTTCCGACTTTTATTAGTATATATATATTGTGTTACGGTAGTAGTACTGTTATTACGTTGTTAAGTTTACACCACTAGTCATTATCAGGGAATCTCCGAGTTCATAGCGACTGTGCTTGCATGGTCACATGGCTCGGAGCTACCTGTTTCGCGGATTGCCACATTAATTGTACTGCTTTATATTATATATATATATATATATATATATTTTTTTTAAATACAATATAATTTTTACCATTGTCTTATTTCATACTCCAGTTACTGTAGCTTAATTATGCGCCTGTATATATTTTTGGTTTCTACGCTTTCCAGAGTGTCTTTTTTGCTACTATATATAATTAGTATATTAAACATAGTAGCTATTTTATCTCTGGTTTTGGTGCGGGAAACAAAATGATAGACCCCCATGTTATCTTGGCTATGCCTTTTAATTTTATTTTAAGAAGTAGTCATTTGTATTACCGAAATACCCAGTTTTTATTATGGCAATGCCACCTAACATAATTTTAGTTGTTTATCATACTATGTATATTGACTCATATGATTTTAACAAACTAACATTCTTGTATATACATGTACATATATCTCTCTTATTACTATGACAAATAAGTCTGTAATGACTTTTATTTCTGTCAATAAAATATCTGTCTGTGATAGGAAATATTTTTTTCGAAATAATCCTTGGAGCATGACCCGTAACCTTCTGATTCAGGTAGGTTATAAAGGGGGGGGGGTGCTGTACTCTTAGAAATTCTTTATATATTGTAGAAATTTGGCACCCCTGATCTAATATCCAGATACACCTCTCCCAGTAAAAACGAGACGCTCACTCGACGCTGGTTTAATGTTGGGCCACCGTCTGCGACGCTGGTCCAACATTAAGTCAGCGTCGGGTTCAGCGTGTCTGATGGGCTGCCAGGTGATTTGCCGGGAGCCGTTGATCCAGTCTTTCCCATCCTGTCATTATGAAGGCTACGGACCCCCTGCTTTGACAGGATGGTATTTCCTTGCTGTGAGGGAAGCTGGCCTGGATTCAATGATTTATGTCAACATAATCTATCAAGTCATACGCCGTGCGTATTTTCTATGTGTATCTATGGGATGTTCACTCGTAAATCATGTACATCTGCAGAACGTCAGAATCCACCCTTCCCACTTGGCACATATGACGCTGTTGCGACGTTGAATCAACGTCATTGACGTTGATTCAACGTCGCAACAACGTTGAAGGAGTAACAGATAGACTTAAAATGCTATATACCCTGGGCCACATTTATTTTGGTAATTCTGTAGCGAATGCTTTTCGTCGATTTCTCAGTCAATTATGAACCAATTTACTTGAAATTTACCACAGGCAATTTTCAAGTCACATCCTAACGTCGGTAAAAAATTCGCAAAATTTAATTTGATATTGCAAAAGCTATATCATTTGACATGTAATAAAATTCTAGAATTAGTTTAATGGGTTTAAAGAGGGACGTCATAAAATTAATTTACTACATGTCAAATGGTCTAACTTTTAAAATACTGAATATAATTATACGAAATTTTCAGGGATATTAGGATTCTGTTGAAAAATGATTTTTCAAAATTTCATGAAAATCGGTTGATAATTGACGGAGAAAATCAAATCAATGAAAAATGTGGCCTAAGGTACAGACACGACTAGCACTTAGGCCTATGGTTAGCATGTACATTAGACCACTATACATATCGTCCCTTATAGCACCCAATGCTGCTTCAACGTTGGACCACCGTTTGCGACGCTGACCCAACACTGTGTTTAATACAGGGATGAGCCATCCACTCAGATATAGTAAGATTTATTATATCACTTAACGTTAATTTCCATTAGATAAATTAATCTGAACTTTACTAATGAAACTATCATCACATTTAGATGAATATCACGAGTCGTAAAAATCATCTAAACTTTCTGATATTTTCATCAGAAAAGTTCAGATTTATACGCTACAGATTTATAGGCTACTAAGACTATTATTGACAGAAAAGAAAAGTCATTACAGACTTATTTGTCATAGAAATGAAAGAGATATATGTACATGTATATACAAGATTGTTAAATTGTTCAAATCATATGACAATCTGCATGGTATGACATACACAGCTAAAATCATGTTAACAGGTTAAGTGGCATATCGCACTCCAGCTGTAGTTTTAACTGGAATGTACGGCAGTTATGTCACGTGTGACCTCATCTTGTGACAAAATACAAACGTTGTTCATTTTTCGTGTGATATGGGAAAATACAGCACATGTTCCACGAATAAAGTGTTCGCCTAAAGGCTCACACCTTATTCATGGAACGAGTGCTGTATTTTCCCATTTCACACTCAAATGAACACCGTTTGCATATCATATAACCTCCTTTGTGATATGTGCCTCAGCTTCAACAAGGAGCTGGATTGTAAATACTATGTGCTGTTTCTCACCAAAACACGGCCAGAAATATAAATTGCACTTACTAGCAGCGATGACAGCCGTCAGCAAACAGCTGACGATGAAGCTAGTGGTCAGCATGGTCAAGCCTCAGTGCCACCACGCTCTGATGTCTTGTTTTCTGTTTTACTTCTGGGTTTGTGTTCACGTCCTCTCTTGTTGAGGTCTCTGTGTGTATGCCGGGTGTACGCCACCTGTATCTGTTTGTAAACTGCCGGTTCACTCCGCTTTATAGCTAGCATCTCAATCTTTGTACCGGTAGTGGAGGAGGGGGCGGGGGTGTAGCCAGGATTATCTGAGGGGGTGTCGGCATCCTGGTATGATGGCCCAGTTCGAAGGATCTCCACTACGTTCCGGATGTGGAGGGTGAGATTTACGTCTGGATGTGGAGGGTGAGATTTACGTCCGGATGTGGAAGGTGAGATTTACGTCTGGATGTGGAGGGTGAGATTTACGTCCGGATGTGGAAGGTGAGATTTACGTCCGGATGTGGAGGGTGAGATTTACGTCCAGATGTGGAAGGTGAGATTTACGTCCGGATGTGGAAGGTGAGATTTACGTCCGGATGTGGAGGGTGAGATTTACGTCCAGATGTGGAGGGTGAGATTTACGTCCGGATGTGGAGGGTGAGATTTACGTCTGGATGTAGAGGGTGAGATTTACGTCCGGATGTGGAGGGTGAGATTTACGTCCGGATGTGGAGGGTGAGATTTACGTCTGGATGTGGAGGGTGAGATTTACGTCCAGATGTGGAAGGTGAGATTTACGTCCGGATGTAGAGGGTGAGATTTACGTCCAGATGTGGAAGGTGAGATTTACGTCCGGATGTGGAGGGTGAGATTTACGTCTGGATGAAGAGGGTGAGATTTACGTCCGGATGTGGAGGGTGGGATTTACGTCTGGATGTAGAGGGTGAGATTTACGTCCGGATGTGGAGGGTGAGATTTACGTCCGGATGTGGAAGGTGAGATTTACGTCTGGATGTGGAGGGTGAGATTTACGTCCAGATGTGGAAGGTGAGATTTACGTCCGGATGTAGAGGGTGAGATTTACGTCCAGATGTGGAAGGTGAGATTTACGTCCGGATGTAGAGGGTGAGATTTACGTCCAGATGTGGAAGGTGAGATTTACGTCCGGATGTGGAGGGTGAGATTTACGTCCGGATGTGGAGGGTGAGATTTACGTCCGGATGTAGAGGGTGAGATTTACGTCCGGATGTGGAGGGTGAGATTTACGTCTGGATGAAGAGGGTGAGATTTACGTCCGGATGTGGAGGGTGAGATTTACGTCTGGATGTAGAGGGTGAGATTTACGTCCGGATGTGGAGGGTGAGATTTACGTCCGGATGTGGAAGGTGAGATTTACGTCTGGATGTGGAGGGTGAGATTTACGTCCAGATGTGGAAGGTGAGATTTACGTCCGGATGTAGAGGGTGAGATTTACGTCCAGATGTGGAAGGTGAGATTTACGTCCGGATGTGGAGGGTGAGATTTACGTCCAGATGTGGAGGGTGAGATTTACGTCCGGATGTGGAAGGTGAGATTTACGTCCGGATGTGGAGGGTGAGATTTACGTCCGGATGTAGAGGGTGAGATTTACGTCCGGATGTGGAGGGTGAGATTTACGTCCAGATGTGGAGGGTGAGATTTACGTCCGGATGTGGAGGGTGAGATTTACGTCTGGATGTAGAGGGTGAGATTTACGTCCGGATGTGGAGGGTGAGATTTACGTCCGGATGTGGAAGGTGAGATTTACGTCCGGATGTGGAGGGTGAGATTTACGTCTGGATGTAGAGGGTGAGATTTACGTCCGGATGTGGAGGGTGAGATTTACGTCTGGATGTAGAGGGTGAGATTTACGTCCAGATGTGGAGGGTGAGATTTACGTCCGGATGTGGAGGGTGAGATTTACGTCCGGATGTGGAAGGTGAGATTTACGTCCGGATGTAGAGGGTGAGATTTACGTCCGGATGTGGAGGGTGAGATTTACGTCCGGATGTGGAGGATGAGATTTACGTCCGGATGTAGAGGGTGAGATTTACGTCCAGATGTGGAGGGTGAGATTTACGTCCGGATGTGGAGGGTGAGATTTACGTCCGGATGTGGAGGGTGAGATTTACGTCCAGATGTGGAAGGTGAGATTTACGTCCGGATGTGGAGGGTGAGATTTACGTCTGGATGAAGAGGGTGAGATTTACGTCCAGATGTGGAGGGTGAGATTTACGTCCGGATGTGGAGGGTGAGATTTACGTCCGGATGTAGAGGGTGAGATTTACGTCCAGATGTGGAGGGTGAGATTTACGTCCGGATGTGGAGGGTGAGATTTACGTCCGGATGTAGAGGGTGAGATTTTGCTAACTATGATAGCCTGACAAATACGAGACTTTGATCCAATGTTGGTTTTAAGTTTCCCCACCGTCTGCAACCCTAGCTCAAAATTAACCATTTCAGCGCGGTGATCGACATTTGACGTCAGAAATAACTTCAAATAATCCATTTCTGATTTTTTCAAATGGAATAAAAGCCCTTTGGTCTCTTGTTTTTTTACAAAGATATGTCAGCGCTTTCAACAGTAATTGCTTGCTTTTCAAGTCAACAGTTACTGCTGTTTGCCAGTCAATCACTGCCCGAGTTTGCCTTTGTGTGCCAGGCGGTCTCTGGGGTCCAGCCCGCTAAAATAGCTTTGATCTTATCTTAACTCATTTTAAATAAGAAAATATAAAATAAATCACAACTATTATGCTGTAAAAAGGATATTCAAAGTTGAAAATGAGTTGAGTGGTGATATTTGTTACACTCTGGAAGTGAAGCGTAATGAAACCAATTGTGTTTTTTGTTATGTGAAATGAAATGAATCGGGCTTTAGGCCACCTTTGTGCACATATAGGCTAAATTGGACCAGGAGAACCTCCTGAGGATGGTGAGATGATTGAGATGACACTGTCCTCCAGACACAGGATTCGAAATTCGAGCCCTGGCGGTCTAAGGCCGAACACGCTACCTCTCGGTCACGGAGGCTCCCCACAATATTGACTTTCACACATGGATGGGGAAGAAACATTTTTTGTTTCTTTCAAACCGCCGAGACCGGGAACCGAACCCCGAACTCTGGCGTGAAAGGCAGTGGTGCTAACCACTATCCTAGGGCCCCTGCCCTGTTATGTAACGTGGATAAGTTCCACAAAAGGTAACTGCGCACTATGACAAGTGGCACATTAAACGTCATTGGACTAGCGTCTCGTGCTTAGGGACGCACCATAGATACAGTTTTTGTTGTTGTTTTTTGGCGATGAACGTCCAACAATTTTTTTTTATGTTTCGTCGAATAAATAAATGTCTTTTTTTGTCGTGTGCCTTTCCTATTATGTACGTTACCAGTTGATGGTTTTTCTGGTCAACATATTTTTCTTCAATTTAGACAACAAACTGTATTTTCTGCCCACATTTTCACCAAACTTTTTTTTCTGACTTTTGAGGCGACAAACTTTTTTCCATTTATTTCTACCCCCCCCCCTACCCCCTTCCCCCCCCCCCCCAGGTCCCAAATGGTGCATCCCTTAATTGCTAGGGTTTACCGTAAAACATACACAAGCAGCTGACACCATAATTATTACCTCTCAGCCAGTGTTAACATAGCGCTGAGTGAATGTTGGTTCAGTGGATTAGACGCTGGGCAAACATTCAATCAGCGTTTCCTGGTACGTGTAGTGCTTTGTATAACAATGGAGTAAACATGACGTCGGCCCAGTGTTTGCTTAATATAGGGACAGGGCAGTAGACGGTGGCTCGCCAGTACAGGAAGGCCCCAAGGAAGATGGGCAAATGCTCCTTGGGTTTACCCTCTTTAAATAAAGATTTTATTATTATTATTATCATTACATTAGCATTGCGTGAACTTATCATGTCTGGTGGGTAGTCGTGCAAGTGGGCCGTGGATTGCTATGCTCGTTTTAACCTGGAAATCAACATTTTTTATCATAGCGTTGACTGAGATCGATCTTGACCCCAAGGCCCGAAAAATGCCCATAATGTTTTAATGCCGTTGCGACAGATGAGCCGAGCATGCGATCATGTAGTTGAAATGTTACTGATTCTAATTAACCTATTCTCCATCTGATAAATCGGTGCTAAATGTTAGATATAACCGTACAAATAAAGTCCCATAATTTTGATGATTGGGTGCAATCCATGGCTGAAACATTCAGAGAGGTTGGTGTTATCTGCTGGGCAGCTGGTCTCAGATCAGCTGACTGACAAAGTGCATGGAGTGCCCTACATCCCGGCAAGCATGACACATACAACCAATGTTGTTTTAAAGTTGGTCCACCGTCTGCGACGCTGGCCCACAAATAAACCAACATTGATTCAACGTCTAATGTGTGTTGGTTACTGGCAATGTAAGTAGGCAGACGTATGCTGACGTTCGGTGGGCAATGTAAATAGGCGAACGTTCTAGGCGGACGTAGGCTGACGTTTGGTGGTGAGATCCCAGGGTCCAACGGTGATCCGTGATCCGTCACTGACAGGCACCGGGGGGAGGGGGTGTCTACACATCTCAATCTCTGTTACGGCTGGTGGGGGGGGGGGGTGGGGGGTAGGGAGAGGTCCTGTCTCTAGTATCTACCGAGCAGAGCCAAAAGTACTATTCGGAGTTTAACATAATAATAATAATAATTCTGATGACAGGAAAACATGAAACGTGGCCTCATCCCTTGGTATGGCCGTACATAAACTTTATCGTTTTTCCAACTTTTTGTAAAACCCAAATGTATATACAAGCCTATAACTTGTCAATGTTAATCACGCTAATTAGAATGATTAGTGCAAAGACAAATAGCAGTAACTGCTTACTTGTAAAGTAAGCAGTTACTGCTGTTTGTCTTTGCACTGCAGAGTGATCTGTTATCTAATCGCCACAAATAAAACGTTTTCGTAACGTTTCAAGACGTTTTGTGTTAGCTGGGCTATTATCTAATCGTATTTTTCACCCCAGCTGATAGTGAGATCCGCATGAGGTACTGTAATCTAAAGATGATTATCAGATCTGACCTAAAGATAATAATCATGTGTCACTATTACCTGACTTCCATAGAATCAATGACACTCTTTCTGCACCTAAAGGTCGAACTAAGCAAGTGTGTCATTCTAAATGATTATCAATGTGAATTTGTTGTGTTGTATTTTAAATGTCTTTACATTTTTTACGTATGAATGAATGAATGTCTTTATTGCCTCCAAAATGAAGATACATTTCACATTATAATATTAGCAAAAATATGTGGGTGAAAAGTACAATAGTAGAATAGTACAATAGTAACAACACATGTACATGTCGTATAAACATATATATTACTTATGAAACAAAAATATATATATATCAGCAATGACTTGAATAACTGTTATGCTGATAGAACCATCTATCTATGATAATAATAATAATAATAATAATAATTAAACATCTAATTTCAACTTATTTACAATTCAGTTAAAACAACACGAATGGCGATACAAGGTGATTTCAAACAACATCAGTTACCCTATTCATTTTAATCCATGTGTAAAAAATACTCTTTAATTAGGTTAAATTACATTATACTGTAAATTAGATAACTTTTTGCAAACAATTACATGCATATCAGCCATGAAATTAATCATTCCTTCATATATGCAGAGCCATTCAGTGTTAAACACTACATTAAGGCCACTCAATATCAATTTCAGTTTATGGTCGTGGCTGGTGAGGTTTAATGATAATGCCATGGCAGGTGGCATAACGTCGATACACCGACTCCACAATTTAGATCTTTCGTGATCAAAAGAATTACACGTTATTACAGAATTACATGTTAACAGAGGATAAATTAACGTATAAATACACGTATCAAAAGGTGCTGAGCTAGACATAACTAGGGAATAATTTATCAGACGAAAAGAACAAAGGAATCAAATAAAATAATAAATTAATCACTCTATATGAAAAATACAACATGTGTGATGCTAGATAAAACATAAGTGACCCGTGTTTTCTATTTTTTCGGAAAAATTGTTCGCATAGCGAAAATTTATCTGAATGAATTTGTTTAGTAGATTTGCTCGTTTTCTGTGTTATGTCTATATATGTACATTTAAATTAGCACATCACGAAAAATAAGAAATAAATTAGGTAAAACTTTCAGTGCGGGGACCGTCTTTATACGTCAGCATCTCACGTATCTGTAGATGTCAGATTCTGACGTGTAAAGACGCTCCCCACACTGAAAGAATATTTCTAATGGTCGTGGACGGGATACCCTAAAACAAGTTCCCAAGTTCCCAAGTTCCGGGAACTTCAAGTTCCGAGTTTCAAGTTCCGGGAACATCAAGTTCCAAAATTCCAAAATAATTGAGAAAACATATTAAAACATTATTTGCAAAAATTGTTTTTGGTCGGAAAAACAGTTTGATACCCATTATAAATTTTAAGTGCTGTAGACTAAAGTTAGTTTTTTACATAATAATATTTTGTTAATAGGCGATCTTGAGAAACATTTCACGATGTGAAATTAAATATATAGGGGCCTAGGCCTACAGGTATGAAATAAAATTTACAATGGAACAGCAAATTTATTATACAAAATCTAAAATGAATGTTCGAGTGATGGTGGCAGACGATAGAACAACATTATTAAACAATTACTCGTATTGGATCTTTGTCGTGTTTGATGGGATATGGGCCTATTATTTAATAGGCCCATAACCTGTAGAGCTATTGAAGTCTTTCCTCCACATGCGACACTGTTTGCACTCCCCCCCCCCCCGGCAATCAACAAGTATCTCGACCCGTTAGAAAATTATGACATGTGACAGTACTTAATAACAATGAAAACAGTGTCGATGATATTTTAAGGACCAACGTTGAGACTACATGGATTCCTTCCCAACAAACCCTAACCCTAACCCAATGCTGGTTTTTATGTTGGACCACCGTCTGCGACGCTGGCCCAACGTGAAAACCAGCATTGGGTCAATGCGTGGTGTTTGCTGGGTTGTCATCTGCGAGGTGTGATTTGTAGGCCTATATCATTATATATATTCTATGCCTATAGAGGCATGTTATAATAGTCTTTGAACTTAAAAAACATCTGGACCTACTTAGATCAACACTTCTGTGGATGCATGGTTGGTTGATACCAGCTGTAAATCTCCCATCAAGCAGACATTGACCCGATATTGGTTTAATGCTGCTGTAAGGTTTGCAGACGTTGGGCAAACCTTACCTCAACCTTGGGTCAACGTCGGGCCTACACATAGAGGCATAACTCGTCATTTGAACATAACAATGAGTGTGCGCGGTCTACATTTTATTTCCATTTATCATGCGCGCAGCTTGGCAATACGATAACTGCGTGAAAAGGCAAAAGCAGTATCTAAAATGTATTTTGGTAACTTCTTTATTTCGGAATTTCGGAACTTGAAGTTCCGGAACTTGAAAATTGGGAACTTGAAGTTCCCGGAACTTGGGAACTCCGGAACTTGGAAACTTCGGAACTTGTTTAAGGGTATCCCGTCGTAGACCAATAACATAGGTATTCAAATGAAACAGAAATCGCTAACTAAGACATTTGAGATGATTTCAAATTGAAAAAAACCCTTCAATCTTCATGGTTTGGACAAGAATAATTCAGCGTTATAAGGGTTAAAAGGTGTGCTATTAAAAATAACCTTATTCCATGAAATACAAAAATACCAAAGTAACTCAGAGTGTAACTCTAAGCGTCCTCGTTATATTATATCATAGTCAAGCATTTTGTTTACTAACAAGTGCACCAGGACACATGCGTCATCTGATGTTACTGTGAAATAGGAGATGACAGAGGTGACATTGTGGACCACAATATGAGATGACAGAGGTGACACAGTAGACCACATCCTAACCCACTTGATAACACGAGACGCTCACCCAATGTTGCTTAACCTTTAAAGCGATGCATTTTTATATAAACCATGGAGACCAAAGGGTTTTTTCAATTTGAAACCATCATAAATATCTTAGTCAGCTCTTTCCAAATCATTTAAATCATATCTTATGGGTCTACGACCATTACAAATATTTTAATTCTTACAGTGCGAGGATCGACTTTCGACGTCAGAATCTGACGTCTGCAGACGTCAGATTCTGACGTCTGACGTCGATCCCCGCGTTGTATGGGTTATATGTTGGGCTATCGCCACAGACGGTGGACCAACATTGAATCAGCATTGGGTCACATCTAGGACGTGTGTCAGCCAGTACAAGAGATGTGATTCTAATTTTGGGAAAAAATGACCCAAAAATATGGCCTCAAGATGTTCCGAAAAAACAAGGGAGACTCGGTAGGCTTGTGCTTGGAAATAAACAAGAATCCATCTTCTAGTCCATCCCTTCACTATACACATGTGACTGCCAAGCAAACACGATCAATGACACAACGTTGATACAATGATACAACGTTGGTTCAATGTTTGCGCACCGTCTTCGACTCTGGTCCAACATTGAACCAACATTGTGTCAATGTATCGTGTTTGCTGGGTGACTGGCCACAGGCTGCTAAGCTCCCTTGCTACCGTCAACAGGTCAACAGGTCAAGAGTAAAGTACGTCCCCAGAAAATCCAAGGGTAGGCCTACCCAGCATAGACGAGCGTTGCCTTGATTTATAATAAATGATGGGCCGACTTTGCAGACTGTGGACCAGCATTAAAATGGAATGTAGTCAATTAGTGTTTGCTTGGTAGCTTTCTTAGAATTTTATAATTAATATAGTGCAGTGGAATCCAATTTTGTGAAAGGGAGACAAAGTAATATAAGAAAATTTCAGATGAATTGTACTACAACCTGGGGTGTATTATAAAAACGACATGCAAAATGTACAAAAATTGCCATTTTTTATTTAAAATAATACATATTTCTTAAATTCTGCTGACGAGGAGAGAGGGGGGGGGGCAACATCCGCCACTGTGCAGCACAGATTGTCACATGATACGAGATCCCTGGAAAACCAGTGACTCATGAGCACTCACTGATAAACAGCAGGCGGCAGTTGGACGCATTGGGATAATGCTGGGTGAACGTTTATATCAATATGTTGATACCCAGCAAACACGATTCACCGACCAATGTTGGGTCAATGCTGGCCCATTGTCTACGACGCTGGTCCGGCATTGACCCAGCATTGGTTCGATGCCTCGTGTTTGCTGAAAGACACTTGTCCTCTGTGTTTGTCACCCGGATTTAATGAGAATACAGGGCCCTATTGAGAATACAGGGCCCTAATGAGAATACAGGGCCCTAATGAGAATACAGGGCCCTAATGAGAATACAGGGCCCTAATGAGAATACAGGGCCCTAATGAGAATACCCGCCTCACACAAACACCATATACTCGCACCCGCTACCTGCTAAGAACACATTTCGTGACATCAGTAAACACAAAACATTTGTATAACATTTGTACAATGCTGGCCCAACGTCCAAGACGTTTGGCCGGCGTTGTACACATGTTGTAAAAATGTTTTGTGTTTGATTGGGACATCATAAATACATAAGAGAATATTTCTGATGAAAGAGAAGATATTATTAATAAAATTGATTCTCCAGAAAATATCAGTATTCATTAAAATCATGAAATTTGGTAATTCAATTATAATATATGTACTTTTCCCATATTTATGAAAATTTAGATGAAAATTTAGATGAACATTAAGCCATTTTTTAGAATTTATGAAAATTGATTAATTGCAACAAAGCTAATGTTAGCTAAAAATCCTAATGCAGTATCACATTTTCGCAACTGTTATTAAACTGCTCCAAACATTACCTCCTAATTGTTACCATTTGAACTG
Source organism: Flabesymbios commensalis (assembly GCA_964017125.1). Taxonomy (NCBI): domain Eukaryota; kingdom Metazoa; phylum Annelida; class Polychaeta; order Terebellida; family Flabelligeridae; genus Flabesymbios; species Flabesymbios commensalis. The sequence continues at coordinate 376,622 of OZ024907.1, read as the reverse complement.
CTGCACCCTCTGAATTTTAATTACATGATGTCTTTTATATATTAGGTATATGCTTCCGTAGGGTTACTCTGGGGTTCAATAATGAATAGTGTACTCCACTCATGTTGAAACTAGTATACATTAAGAGCGCGCATATATTGTTGTTGAAATGCCCACTTGTCTGCGATATAAATTAAATAATTTAGGACTATACAACACGGTTGTTTTTTGCCGATATGCATCACTTTCGACATGGAATTAAGTTTCTATACATTTTGACAAAGTGAAACAAATCAAATAAAAACATGTTATACAGAAGTGTCGATAAGGGTATGAAACACCTCATGTTTTAATCACATCACGACTGCAGCCTCAATTTAGCACCTTAGTACACATATGGCATTCAACAGGTATATGTCGGACTATCTATTGTCATATATAATCTCGTGAGATAAAATAATCTTATCATTCAAGTTGATTAGTCAAGAGTGTTTCTACGTGGGAGGAAATGACGTAAACTAAGATCAAACGTTCTTATCAAGTGGTTCTATTTATTATGCAGTACTATTAAAAAAGGCATACACTGTGAATCAAATATCAAACAATCATGTACAGTGATATAATAAAGGCACCCAACCGTATAGATATGTATACTTAGATAGTAAGACGAATGGCTATGTTTTGATAATTAGGGTAGGGCCTAATGGAGAACTACAAAGTAGCTCTTACGGCGCCTGACTTAAATTTTTAATTTTCTATGATAGCTCAAACAAACAAGCCAGATAAGCGTGTTCGTTTAAACTGTTGGAACCAAACCAAATTCAGTGACAAAAAGACCATTTTCTCAACATCGTATCACAAAATATATATGTATTGTTGTTGATTTATATTAATGAATAATAGTAGAAGAGCTAGACCTGAGAAAAATTCGGTCCGTACAACCCACCATACTGACAAAATCTAATTATATATTCTGTTAGAGCAAACCTTCCTGATCATTTATAGGGTTGGCGTAAAGTCGAATTGTGGTATCACTTTTTTTTTATGAGCCATAGGTCAGCACAGGGGTGTAATGATTTATACGCTCAAAATCGCATTATTATCGCTGGAGCACTAAGCTAAAATGATCATAAATAGAGTTCAGTGTCATCAAAATACACATATGATATACCATAATTACAAGAATAAAAGTATTCAGTAAACGAAATGCATGGACAAATTTCTTAGAAATTGAAGTTAGGGGGGGGGGGGGTGGTAAATTACTTAATATACCTTATATACTAATCGCATTAAGGATTCTATTATCATAACAACTGTCACTGATGTAGTCAGGTCGCCGAGGGTGAAACCTTGCAAACTTATTTTACGGATTATTGATGCATGATATCGTAACTAGTGTGATATGAGCAAGCATGCCAGACTGCCATCTTTGAACATTTTTAATTATCACTATTATTCAAAAAATGGCCGCCGTCACCTCATGAAAAAATAGGGTTTTGGATAGAAATGTGTTTCAGAGCTAAAAATTGGCCTGATTATCCATAAATAGACATATATCGCTCTCATAAAATTCCACATGGATCCTATGCCGCGTTTGGCTTCACAACGGCAAAAATCAAAGATGGCCGCCAGAAAAAAAATAGATTTTTAACTAATAATCCGATAATCAAGTGTGATATGTGCTTTCTGACTAATTTTGGGGTGTGGTACCTATTTCAAATATATGTTTCTGCAACCTTCAAGAACCACATGAAGGTCGAAACATGATCACCAGCGGTTATAGTGAAATACAATTTTTACTAATAGTCCAATAGTCACATGTATATTCTTGTATACATGTACATATATTCATTTTTATGACAAATAAGTCAGTAATGACTTTTCTTTATGTCAATAAAATATCTGTCTGTCTGTCTGTCTGTCTGATATGTCGTTTGTGACGTATTTTTTGGCGCTTTATCCATTTCTTGTATAAAAGATGTTATTCTAGTCATCAGCCATCCGATAAACATTAGCTGTAATGTATCATTTTAGATGAATTTGGTGATTTAATCTATTTGAGGGTATAAAAGTAGTCTACAATTCGGGTCCTCGGAATCTTTCAAATCTAAAATGGATCTGGATAAAATTCAAAAGTTTGTTGTTTAAAACTTGATAATCTGTCGCTCGCAATATGTTCGATCCTTTATATAGAGGCGGACGTGTGTGTAACCAACTTGATAATCTGTCGCTCACAATATGTTCGCTCCTTTATATAGAGGCGGACGTGTAGCTTACGTACCATCATCACGTCCCCCCGTATCGTGTTTTCTAGACCCGTTGAGTTACGACGCTGGGACAGCATTGAACCAACATTGGTTCAACTTTTGGTCAGGCTGGAGACGTGTATCCATCAATGTTTTGATCCACAAAAGGCCACAAATATTTTGTTTAAGGGAGAACACGTAATGTCAGATTAGATAACACTTACACCTCACTAAATTAGCAAGAGGAAGGTATCCATCCCTCAAGGAAGCATTTTGTCGCCAAATCTATTTACAATAACAATAACAGTTAAGAGCATTGTCAAGTCTATCCTGATGACATCGAAAGGCCTCCTCGATGTGAGTAGACCGCAGTCATCGTAAAATCGTTATATCGTCACTTTGCATATGAAAGGGTGTATCTGCCACTTTAAAAGTGGCAGACATCCTTTCAAATCCAGGGGGACGATATGTAACGTTAGACGACTTTGCTTTTATTTTAAGTCCAGCAACATGACTATTATTGAACAGGTCTGCAAAGTTGCTTGGACAAGTGGTTACTTGTGAAAATAAAGTTAAATGTTCTTCCTAAAGAACTTTGTGTGTACATTTCTCCAACAAAAATGGCTTACACCCTGAGCCTCATCTCCATCTACAAAGAGAACCATTACCTGCTGAATAAAATGTCAAATTCCTTAGTATTTTCTTTGAGAGTAAGTTAATTTGTATAACGCACATTACATATATTATTTAGAAGTGAAGAAAGACAATTTTATCCAGCTAGGGCAAGGGTGGTTATCGGACAACCATACTAAGAATATACTGATCACATATCAGATCCATACTGTATTATTGTTGTATTGTGTATGGATCGGGGAGACCATTGTACCTGAATAATGTACTGAATCTGATCGCTAACCAAGGTTTGAGATTATGCTCATCGGCATTTAGAACCTCTACTATTGAATGTATTAAAGTGAAGACCGGCGAACGATTATTTCAGGCTCACCAGTTGAAGACGATTTTTTTGGCAAAACCTTTACATATATACGTCTCCAACAAAAACAAAATGTTCAGGTATATGATCTGTATATGATCACATGACGGCCATGAGGCTACCAGCGTAATGCAATTGGCAATGACCCTAGCTCCTCAGTAGTCCGGCTTCCTGTCGGCAAACCTGCTTTGGCCTCGACTACGACACAATATCGCGCTAAGGATGTGTGCGCCTCTGAGCTCGGTCCGCTGAGGATATAGGCGCTATGGAAGTTTTATTGATTGATTGATTAATTGATCTCTTGGATGGGTATTGTAGACTAGTTTATCATGTACCATGCCACACAGCATACGTTACAGACGTATTGACTCCCTAGCGAGCTGCCTAGGTGGTCAAAAAGTACTACCACTAACAACCATCTCAGTACCACAATGGTGAATAAATATTGTCTTAGACATGTCATAAATATGTGGTGTGAAGAGTGTCGTTTCTCACATCAATACACATGTAACCATTCATCAATGAGAAATAACTTGCTTGTTATGTGGAATTTGGAGGATTTGTTTCTGCTCAACTAGTTTTTCCGACTTCCGAATATGTTGCCTCCACATAACATTGACTGTGACTCATTTATTATACTACAATAACCGGACATGTATGTCAAACATATGTATTGACCTAACGACTAGCCAAAGAGCATTAAAAGTTTAATAAACCTACTGGAAGTGCTTCTAGAAAACACACGAAGTTGAGCCAGACAGACAAACAGACACATAATTTATTGACATGAAGAAAAGTAATTACAGACTTATTTGTCATAGAAATGAGAGAGATATATGTACATGTATATACATTCTGATTATCTCTCTCCCAGTGCTAATAATGGTAACCAAAATCATTATTGTTTTTCATATATGAAACTAATGTGTTTTACCATAATGTATTGTATTTCATTCACACAGGAAATGGCCCTAACACAAAAACATATCAGCTTATTTTCATTAACTATATTGTTTATTTCATATCATTTCAATTACGACCCAGTTAGTACCACATACTCGGGAGTTGCAATCGAAGAGAAACATTCCCGACCTCATATAGAAAATCAACGGCCGTAAACGTCCAAATAAAAAATCCGAGAGCAACAGCCGTCTAGCTGATAAAAAGTCAGATCACGGAAGCATGATAATTAGTCAGGGCCCATTTTCGAGATTTCTGACTTGGTAAGGCATTTTTTAGTAGAATTTGGCATGCAGTTGTTCTTACACAATTTGGGAACGCTGATTCCAAATCTGCCCCATGCCAAGCTGTATTTTGTGTTTTTCCTACATAAAATTCAAAAACAAAATGGCCGACAAAATTAGTGTAAATGTCACAACTTTACATCACGGCTTGGCTTACAATGAGCATAAAAACATTATTTCGGTGTATTAAAACCCACCCGAGCAACATACTTGAAGTCCCCTAAATTTCACCTTGTGCGTTTGCCGCTAGAGGACAAAATCCAAAATGGCCGCCACTTCAAGGCAATGTGCCATAACTTTGCTTCCAAATAACGTAGAGATGTGTTTTGGTGTCTACATATAGGTTTCTCACACCCGGGAAACCAATTCAGAGCCGTGATAACATCTATTATCAATACTTCACAAAGTTATGGGGAAAAAACAAATGTTGCGCCAGGGAAACGACAAATGTTGAAAATAGTGACGATGAATTTATTTTAAACTTAAAAAGTAACACATGCTATTTTTGTGCAATTTCCTCATAGTTTATGTGTTGTTTTTAAATAATCATATTTTTTGCATTTCTCGTGTTATTATGTGTTGTTTTTAAATAATCATATTTTTTGCATTTCTCGTAACTACATGTAACATGGAAGTTGAGTTTTTTGATGCTGTGTAATTTTTTTGTATCAGAAAACTATTTAAGCTCCCAAAATAACTTCCTACGACATTTAAAAAAATGGTTATAGTACTTGCTGTCTAATTGGCGGCCATCTTGGATTTTTCCCTGAAACTACATGTAATATAAAAGTTAGAGGTTATTACTGTATTCTACTAGATTTATTGGTATTAAAAACCTATATTTAACCACCAAAAACAATTTTCCATGACTTTTAGAAAAACGTTATGGTGCTTTCTGTATTATTGGCGGCCATCTTGCATTTTTTGCGTGATAGTTGACCAGGTCTTAGAACATGAAATTCCTTAAAACAAAAATGTTATTTTGAACTCGAAAGTCACGTTTGTGTGTCCGATGTGCACCTAAACGTGATGTATAATCATGATAATTGAGACTTTATCTGCTATTTTGGCGGCCATTTTGTTTTGCAATTTTGAAAGAAAAAAACTAAAAATAGAGCTTGGCATGGGGCAGATTTGGAATCAGCATATCCGAATTGTGTGAAAACAACTACATGACAAATTCTACTAAGAAATGCCTTTCAAACTTTAAGAATGCCTCTTTTTGAAAAATGGGCCCTGACTAAATATGGATAATATAGCGACAGGTGACTTGTGATATTCCAGATAGGAATGTAACGTTGTAACACTAATATTGACACATAAGCATGATGATAATTATTTTGGTCAGTCACGCAAGACACGACACTGATATATTTCAGCTTATTTTAATTAATAATTAAGTCATATCATTTTCAGTCAATGTTGATTTTATGATGTACCAGCGTCCCAGCTCAACGGGTCCAGCAAACATGATAGGAGGGAACGTGATAACGGTACGTAGGCTACACGCAACTAAAGGAGTGAACATATTGTGAGCGACGGATTATCTAGTTTTATTGAACGAAAAAACTATTGGTAGTGCATTTCCCCAGATATGAAACATTTTATTCATATTTGATTCTATCCACACGCCAAGTTTGAATTTTTTCTATGTGCATTTTGGATTTGAAATATCTTGATGACTCCATAGATTCACAATCACCAAATGCGGCCAAAATGAAACATTGCAGCTAATTTGTATTCATAACTGATGCTTAAATGACACACTAATGGATTCAGAGCCACAAAGTTAATCAGAAACGACATATCACATTTACGTAACTATTACCAGCGAACGCAAAATATTTGCATAATATTTATAGAACGTCGGCCCAACGTCTTTGACGTTGGACTAACATTGTATAAATGTTATACAAATATTTTGTGTTTATTGGGTTAGACTACTTTGTATGAACATAGGTTTTATTGACCGTTTGCATGTCAACTTTGACATATTGGTCATTTTATTTGTTTAGTTTTTTTGTACGTTTTTTTTATGCGGCGCGAATCGGTTATACGTTCGGTTGTCATTATCCCACGATTTTGAACAGTTTGGGTCACTGCATATGTGTGCACCAAGGAAATATATCGGCCGCAGCGGGATTCGAACTAGTCTGAGTCAACCACGCTACATATTTTATTGAGCAATTGAAACAGATACAAAATAGTAATACGAGGTTTCGTTCGCTAAACATTGTTGGACTACTTGTATTTTCCCTATGACCGCTGTGGGCTGTCGGTCATTTCAGACCTCCATACGGAAGTTGAATGCCATATAGAATAATTTTTTCACTGATGCCTAGCATGACAACTTTGATACCAGAAGTGAATTCTGCACCCAAAACTAGACAGAAATGACAAATCACATGAAACTATTGGACCACTTATGTAGAAGTTGTATTTTCACTATGCCAACTACTGGTTATTTTTTTAGATTGATATGTTGTTTGAAGGTCACATAATAAGGTTGAAGGTCACCAAATAGCATCGTTGAGGTCTCTGATTCCTAATATGACATCATCATTGATACAAGAAATAGATTATGTGCCACACAGTTAGCCAGAAGGGACATATATGACATGTAACTACTGGACCATTGTATTTCAGTATGCCTGTATAACTGATCAGGTTTCGACATTCATGTGGTGCTTGAAGGTCAAAAAAGCGTATACTTGTAATCGGAGGTCCAGAAATGGGTTCCACGCCCCAAACTTAGTCAGAAATGACATATCACACTTGATTATCGGATTATTAGTTAAAATATTGTTTTTTCAAAATGTCTGCTGACGGCCATCTTGGATTTTTGCCGTTTTCTGCTAAACGCGACATAGGATTCATACCCAAAGAAAATACATATTACATATATTACAACCCTATTGATTCTGATCATTCTGGTATATCATATGTGTGTTTTGTACATAGAGAAATCTATGTATGTTAATTGTTGGATTAGTACGCCAGCGACAAAAAACAAACATTTTTAGCGTATAAAATCAATATACCCCTGTGTCCAACTATGGCTCATAAAAAAACTGATACCACAATTCTACTTTACGCCCACCCTAGAAATGATCAGGGGGGTTTGCTCTAACAGACAGACAGACAGACAGATATTTTATTGACAGAAAGAAAGTCAATCCAGACTTATTTGTCATAGAAATAGAGATATGTACATGTATATACAACATTGTTAATTTGTTAAAATCATATGACAATATATATAGTATGACATACATAAGTAAAATCATGTTAACTGACATTGCCATAAGAAACACTGGGTATATACTTAAAATAAGATTGAAAGGCATTGCCAGGGTAACATAAGGTCTATCATTTTGTTTCCCGCACCAAAACCAGAGATAAAATAGCTACTCATACTACTAACATAATATACAATCAGATTTTGTCAGTATGATGGGTTGTACCAACTCCTCAAATAAGGGTCCTACAGGAACTAGCTCTTCCACTATAAATTGTATCCAATCAATTCAAATTTTAAAAAGTCTATGACAGCTCAAACTAACACGGCAGAAAAGCCTAATCGTTTAAGCCCTTTGAACCAAACAAAATTGTGTGACAAAAACGTCAACACAGCGCAATACGACGGGCTAGCTAGCATGTGCTGGGTCAACATACATCTTATGCGTTGACGTAACTAAAACTGCAAAATTTGTTATGATAGCTCATTCGCTTTCATGGTGGGTTCTCATGAATGTTGTCTATTTTCTGATTATAATAAGCCTCTTTGTCTTATTCCGATACAATATATGATAGTCAACGAATATATATATGGACACTTTGAGTGATGATAGAGATACCGTCACTTTAATGAAATATGCGGGGCTTCCAGGCGGCCATGGGTGTGTGAGGAGGACACAGTAAACACGCGACATTGAATCAATGTTGGTTTAATGCTGGCCAGCCGTCAACGACGCTGTCCTAAATTAAACAAACATTGGGGGCAATGTCTAATGTGTGCGGGAGAGGCCACTTCGGTGACGTAACGCTGCTAACTGTGCACGCTTTGACGCTCACAACTTAATTTTCCGATATAGATAGATGATATCGTGAAATAATATGATAATATGATATGATTTTCAGAACCATCTACCTAAAATTTAAATGAATCTATGCGTTTAATTTGTTTTATAAATTCATGTTGGTATCAAAATAACAACAATATAGGTGCCTATTAACAATAATGTAAAGGCACTTCACATCATTCCATTCTTATGAATCACAAAATTTGTGATCCCATATTTCTCAGCAATAACTATTTACGTTATTAAACTTTTATGCTCGCATTATGAAATATATTTGAAATTTTCAAATTATATTCCGTATGCAGCGTAACATAACACAGGTATTTTAGTAGTGGCATAAAAAATATTTTACAATGTATCGTAATATAATGTAGGCCTATCTATGCGCATATATGAAAGCAAGTAGTAGCTAGGCCTATTTATCTAATCATGTAGGCTATTATATCTGATCATATCTATATCTTCATAATAAAATAAACACGGCTTTCGTTTACTTTTCAGGCGTCTTTTCTTCAGAAAAATCGTAAATATAAAAAGGTTATATTATATTTTTAATCTGTAATTGCCAAGAGTTTAGCGGCACAAATGCTCAGTCTGAAGCAAATAACGTATGTTTTAGTTGAAATTAAAAATGTACATGGTTAAATGGTAGGGCTAGATCTTTGCGTAACTTAAGTGTATGGTATTTGTTATTTAAGCAAACATGGTATAGGCCAATACAGACAATTCTCAGAAACTGAACGGCCTTGAAGGCGTGACCTTGTGTGCGAACTAGGTGATAGAAAGGCAGTTTGGTCCTGATTTTTCACTATGTCAAGTATAAAAAGTAGCGACGCTAAAACACATCTCCCGAAGTAACATTATGGTTTATGTCGCTATAAACATGACAGTCTAATAGGAAAATTATCTCTTTTCATTCATATTATGTTTTTTTTCACTCCGGAGAGATTGTTTGTAGGCTAAAAACGACATTTGTTCGACACGTGAGCACAACTTTTAGGAGTGCTGTGTGTAAGTTGCCATGGTAGCACGTGTGACCTCGTGTGTTCAAAGCCAATCATGTTGCCGTCTTGTTGAGTGTCACACCATGCACTCGGAGTCATGAGGTCAACGCATGATATATGCGTGTGGACATCTAGGGGAGAGTGAGGTAAGTTGGGCTGCGAGACAAAATGGGCCACCCCTTGTATAGCCAAATCTGATTTCACAGCGGCATGTTTAGTGCCATCGAGTGAATATAAATCAAATTATTTACTTAACATATTTGGTAATAAACTTTTTCAAAGATACAAGAAAACTATGGATAAAATAATTTTTTAATGTAGTTTTGAAAATATTTTTGATGTGCATTTTATGCTGATCATTTATCAATGCTTCAAGATATGATGTAAATTGTGACCAATTTTGATAAATTAGAGGTAGTTGATGTTTTGACTAATAAACTATATGGAGGCCATAATTTTAAAATACAGGATAAAATATTTTTTGCAAATGGCGCCGGATGAGTCAAGTTGGGCCACTTTTATGGGGCAAGTTGAGCATAGCTTAGACTTGCCATGGCCCAACTTGCTCCAAGTAAAAAAAATACAAATAGAAAGAAAAAAACACTTTTTTTTAAAATGGCTGCTATTTCTTATCAAATTATTCACAGGCGACCAAAACATTTTGCTTTTGTGGCAAGCCAGCTGGTAATTGCCTATATACAATATCACAACTGATCCGGACTCACTGATCAAGATAACGAGTCTACAAAAAATCAAAATAGAAATAAAATGGCCGCCATTTTTTAAATGGAAAATTTAAATGGCCTCCATTTTTTTTAAGTAAACTGCAAGCAAAACATTCTAATTTTGTGACCCGATTTGGACTAGTGGTCCTTGAGATAACGAGTTCACAAGGACTCTAAAAATTTAAAATGGCCGCCATTTTTGTGAAACCAGGGACACGCAACGAAACGCTGATTATTTCGCAGTCAAGCAGTTAAGTAGAGTTGAAAGGGTGATATATACCCATTTAGTTTGGTTTATTTAGTGATTGGAAATAAAATAAATATTATATTGATCATTCAAATTTTACCATTGGTGTATGCCCAACTTGCTCCAGCCATGCCCCATCTTGCCCCGGAGATGGGGCAAGATGGGCCGTGCCAGTTTATTTAGTTTATTTGCATTTATGTCAAAATCAATGTAGATTACCACGTGTGTATGTCACGTAACAAAAACAAACAACAAAAACTTTCATAAATACATTCATTCATTTTGCCTATATGAATTGTATGAGCACAATAATCAATTAAAAAAAAGGCCCAACTTGTCTCACTCTCCCCTACTGTTTAGCACATAAAATCTGCCATGGTATTCAACTTTGTCTGCAATATCAGATGAAAAGTGATTAATCAGCCGACTCTGTTGATGTTAAAGATATTCTGCAGCACGTGTGTTTATTAAACGCGGTCTAAAAATGAGAGATAATTTGACCGCGAACTTACCCTCATCATCGCCCTTCTCGTTCGCTCCCGCTAGACGTCGCTCACCCCCGCTTAGTCAGTCAGCCAGTCAAACGAAAAGGGCTTAGTTTTTGATAAGGTATACACTGAAAGCTAGATAATTTCTGATGATACCAGGTGTTAGGGACATGCCTGGGGGTCATCACCAGGGGGGATGTAAAGTTTGAAAGTGGTGCAATTTCTTGTAATTCAAGATGGCGTCCAAGATGGCGCCAATATACAGTGGAGACCCGGAAATCGGACCACCTAAGGGACTGACTAAAAGTGATCCCATTTTGGAATCGATCCGATTTGTGACACCAGCCACTTATGAATGGAGAGACACTAGTCAGTCTGTTTATAGATATGCCTTGTTACGTGTTGATATCAAGGCCGATTATTGAACTAATGTATTGAATATGACATCATGATATTATAATAAAAAAAAAACACAATTAAAAAAAAAGTCGTATTAAATGCATATAAAAATATATATGGAAAAAATATTATACATAATTATATTTATTTCTGTAAAAAGTACGTGAATACCCCTCTGACACCCAAAGTCCTTTATTATGTCTGTCAATATTGTTTGATATTGCGTTAATATAAAGACAGCGAAATTCGCTGACTTCAATTTTTTTAATTGATTTCGAAGTGACATTTATTCATTTATCATATCTCGAAATTTGCTGGCTTCAAATTGTTTTAAATTTGTTTTGAAGTGACATTTATCTTGAGAGGTGTATTGACAAATATGTCACGCTTCTAATTTGATGAAAACTCGGGAGTCGTACACGGAGTCATTTTGATCAACTTGGAGTAAAAAAATATTTCTTTCATTACGTTCTTAGTGTGATGCAGCTGTGAACGGGAAATCGATCAGCCGTGAATAATCCTATGTAACTTACAGTCAATTAACTGGATAAAATTTATACTTTCTCGCGTAAAAATACATCAGATAATTATTCCGTTTATTATGCGTAACTAATACAGAAAATCATGACGGAATTGTTATGTCTTGCTTCACTATATGAATTTACATAGCCATTTGTAAGACTTTTGGGATCGCAAAGGTGTAATCACGCTATACAGGTGATAATCTTTCTGTACGCTAGGGCATGTCAATGACAAGTCAAGTCGATAAAAAGCAGCCTAGCGAATTTTAATCTTCCCAAATTAGTATCATGTTATAAATATGATAATCTGTTTGTTGGTATCGCTTGTATTGATTGTTTCCTATTTCAGTATCTATTTATACGCTAGGCCTATCTGTATTAGACACACATAGCCCTTACATATCCTGCGTAATTAAATGATTTTTGCACACCGAAAGTTTTTGTCAGCTGGACGAAAATCAAAAGCGCCTTTGTGTAACCTTGTGGTTCCTATAGATCAGTAGCTCAATTATTGCTACAACACTTACAGTGCTAATATAACTTTCTATAATTTAACAAATAACTAATTATAAGGAGTCTACATAAATTGTGTTGTTTTATCTCAGCAACATACACTTTCACACTAAGCTGTCATCGTAAGTTCGCGCTCTGTAAATTATTTTGAGCTGTACAAAGAAAGACGGTCGTAGAAGCTAAAACACTACACCGATGATAATCAACCAACCGAAGAGACGCGACTCAAAGAAAGGGACATGACATGATAAGGCGACTAATTGCAATTTGCGTTGATGACAATGTTTAAATGTTGCATTAACATTGTATGATTTATCTCACTAGCGCTAATCCTTTCAGTGATCCAATCTGAGCTCAGTGGATCCAGCCAGCGCTGGCCACTTTCGTTGATCCAGCCAGCTCCGGTCCTCTTAGTGGATCCAGACAACGCTGGTCCCTTGCTGGATTCAACCAGATCTGTTCCCTCTATTAGATCCAACCAGGGCTAGTGAACTTAGTAAATTATACCAGTGCTGGTCCCTTAGTGGATCCAGCTACAGCTGGTCCCATTAATGAATCCAGCCGCAGCTGGTCCCTTAATTGATGCATATATATAACTGTAAAAAGATGTTTTTTTTTTTGCTGGTCCGTTTTTCGAGTCCTTTTATGATTTGGGACTGAAAAAGGGTGGTCCGTGTCCCGAATCGCGGGTCGGTCCGCTTTCTGAATCTGATAATACATTATGTGAATAGGGAAATATTTGGGACTGAAAAAAGGTGGTCCGTATTCCGGGATGGTTCGCTTTGTGAGGCGGTCCGATACCGGGTCTTCACTGTATAGTCATATTTAGGAAATAGTGTAAAGTGGTCAAATTTAGCTCAATTTTCTTTTGTAATACACCATTCCAACTAGTTTAGCGTTACTGAATGCAGCTAGACCACTCTCGGACAATTCTGAGCCTTATTTTAGGCCCAAAGGTTTTTTTATCGAACACCTTGGTGATGTCAATTAGGACAAAATTGTTATCTATAATAATTATATCATTATTAATGGTGAAGGATTGCTATCAATACAGTGACTATGGTAATAACAATTAGTTAATGTAATTAATTATAATTTATAATAATTAATTTATTATTAGTGGTGATGGATTGGTATTAATAGTGTAGCTACAAATACGGCAATGTCAATTGTGCAAGCTTCTCAATGTTAGCTAATTTTTCTTTTGCAATTCTTCATTTCTACTACTTTGGTATCCATTGAATCTATCTACACCACTCCCAAAGAATTAAACTAAATATTTAACCCTTTTAGCACAAGAGGTTATTTTAGAAAACACAATGGCCACAATATCCTCTCTAATGTCAATACCATACTGCAATGAACCCAATTATGTTATGACCAGAGATTGAAGTGGGGTGACCATGGAAATCATAACACTTTCTTTGCCAATAACCAATACAATTCCTATTGTTACTATTGTTACTGGGGACTATCGGACCCGAGGATAGCGGAGCTGCGCAAAATGCCACGGAGTTTCAGCATTAAATTGCACAGCAAAACCCAAGTCTTAGGCCGTCTAGGCATGTCTGGGGGTAGATCCCCTTGACATACCCGGAACCCCTTATCGGGTGAGCGAAGGAAAACGGTCTCAATAACCCACCATGCCCTATCACCCCCACCCTCACATCATCATCTGTGCATCATTTATCTCATCAATTGACTACAAAGTTTTTATCGTATTACAATGTCACTTAAAAGATCTTTTGTGCCGAAAAGTGACGTAAAGCGATGATTTATTACTACTACTAGCCATTACAATAATAGCTCCTGTTCATTCACGATAGGATGTGCTTACTTGAGTAAAACGCAAAATAGCCACCACTGACCAACTTTAAAACAAATTTGTTGGACCTGTTACCACAATTTAATTACTGACATTTTTTTTGTCAATATGACTGAACGTATTTCTTTATGACAGCAGATAGGATATTCACACAAGCATATACTGTATATCTCTCTAAAGCGAAAATTCAGGCAGAAAATATGACTATCAGTTGCCAATAAAAATGTGCCTGGTTAGCCTGGTTTTTATTCAGTATCTCTTCAGCTTTATGCTACGTAGTCAGGTCTAACCAACAAGAGCATAGCCTACAGATGTGATGTTCATTAATGTGGATCAGATCACCAGCGAGAAGGATGTATCGTTTGCAGTACCAGCTGCTACTATACCTACTAACATTTGATATTGTACTCCTCGCACCTTCCAAAGTATTACATTTCTAAAACCATTTATGCAATCTATAACTGGTCAAGTAGGTCAGGTTAGAAAACCTGACAGATATAATTGCAAGTAATTCTTCCTAGCCGACCCTGGAGAGCAAACACCATAAACATATTGTAGATGTTATTTGCTTTTTGTATCTTCAACATAAGGCCCTGATATAAAAATATCTTCAGACACAACTTTTCATAACTTAAATCAAACATATTATTGAAATCATATATATTATAATATCCAAGGACATAAAAAACACAAATCTGAAAAAAGACAACGATATCATAAATGATAGGTTACCATTACTGAATTGACCTTTGAACAAAATTAAATAAATATGTATTGATGATATTCTCAATTTGGTGGTGCGTTCTGTGATGATGTCTAATCAAATTCGTCCATGACTCAGTGTCCCCTATTTTTCGATTTTTCCATGACTCAGTGTCCCCTATTTTTCGATTTTAAGAGGCCTTCCCAATGGCCAAACCTAGTGTAATATATATGAAACAACCTCCCATTAGATGACGGGTAAATCCTCTTTCTCATCATCACCGCTGGTCTTATGGATTCAGTGCACCATGAACAAAAAATTAAAGCCTGATATTATTATTATAAATAATTTATTTTGAACTTGCTCGCAATCAAACTGTTCTTTAGTGTCATGTTAAAGCAAATGAGATATGGATAATGAAATATGTTGAATGCAATGATTGAAATAAGACCTCCCTCCTGGAACTTCCTACAGAGCCCTCTAGAACTGCACAGGCAATGTTGAAGAGATATCTTGAAAACTAGTTGTGGCATTGCAGAATACCTTTTTGTTCACGCTGAGACATATATTATATCACCACCTTTCGAGCAATTTGTTCATATACGCATTCACGTGATTATTCGCACAGCTTACTTTTTTTTACAAATTGCAGAAATGTCAAAAAATATACATACATGATACCACTAAAAAACAGTTTCATTAAATAAATGTATTAATAATAAAACTATTTATATATAGCAGATAGGGCCTACATAAATTATTTTAAAAATCAACCCTTTGAGTGGTTTATTTAACTTTATTGAACGCTATTTTAAATGATAAAAAAATAATATAGGGTTTTGAACAATTTAAAATGTTTAAAAAACAATAATGTTTGTTTCAATAAAAATAATCACTGATGGCTTGAACTATATATAACCCAATTGTTCTATTTCACAATATCACATTATCTCACTCTCTGACGAGAATAATGTGCGATGCGGCTGTTCTGATGGGTCACATAATCATGGTGTCAGATATCATCACTAGATGAGACACAGTAAATAAATTATTCTGTAACAAATCCGCACCTCCTCGACTATGGGTTAGCAATGACGTTCCCCATACAATGTCTTCAAAATGTATTATTTCCCCAGCCTTCCGAAGCCAACGCTCCTGTCTGCAGTCCACCAATATGATACAACGTTTTAGAAAGTTTGGCTAGTCCCGTATACTTACACTCCACCAGTAGGCATCAGAAAAAAATATCATCAATATTAAAATGTTATTTTAATATTAATTATTCATTACAAGGATACAAGGGTATGCAAAAATAACACTTAAATGATTCAACAAGTACATTTAGGTAGGGGGATTTTGAATATAGTCTTTTGTTGGAGCGGGCTCTTGTTTTGACGAGGGACATAAAAGCTCATACTTTTCCTTCGCGTTAAAAGGGTTAAATATTCAAATTGTCTTCCAGTGATCTAGATTGACTCAAGACCACCTAAGTAGTTAACATGGATTATTACAGAATGAAACTGGACTAAACATATCTCAATTTACACACTTTTTCCTAAATTTTACCAAGTGCTGATGGCCGCCATCTTGGACGCCAATTTAACTAACTGAAACCAATAAGTATGATTTTGTCTTAGTTTGTGTACTGATACAAATCCGTTACCGTTAATAATGAATAATTTGCTATAAATAATCATTTTATACCTATTGACATTCTAGAAGTGTTCAGTATAAAAGCTCCCCGGAGCTGAAAGGGTTAAATGTTAAAAATATAAATAGAATTAAATTCTATTGTTTAAAATAACATTTTATGGGGTGATCTAGAACAATTTATGGACTACTAAACTAGTTGAAATGGTGTATTACAAAAGAAAATTCATTTAGAATTGCACTGTTCATGCAAACTCCTAGGTCTGACTATACGTCGGCGGTCATCTAGGACGCCATCCTATTTTATAATTAATTAGATTAACTAATTGTCATTACCATAGTCACTGTATTGATACCGATCCTTCACCATTAATATGGAATAATTATTATAGATAACAATTTTGTCCTAATTGACATCACTAAGGTGTATGATAAAGAACATTTGGGCCTGAAAGGGATAAAAATAATGATCAGAATTGTCTGACAGTGGCCTAGCTGCATTCAGTAACTCTAAACTAGTTGAAATGATGTATTACAACAGCAAATTGAGCTAAATTTGCCCAATTTACACTATTTCTTAAGTATGACTATTTGCCCGCGGCCATCTTGGACGCCATCTTGAATTACAAAAAATTGCCCCACTTTCAAACTCTACATCCCCCCTGATGACCCCCAACACCTGGTATCATCAGAAATTATCTACTTTTCAGTGTATACCTGAGTGTTATTTTTGGGCACTGGCTGACTGACAACTGGACATCATCAACAGCGCCTGGCTGAGACGAACAGTAACCACTGGTAACGTTAGGGGGAGGCGAACATTTAGGCCTGACAGAGACGAACATTATAGGCCAGGCAGGGGAAAACATTGCTCTGGCGGGGGCGAACATTGGGCCAAGCAGGGGATCACAATTGTCTGGCTGGGGAGAACGACGTCCTGGCTGGGGCGAACGACGTCCTGGCTGGGGCGAACGACGTTCTGGCTTGGGCGAACGACTTCCTGGCTGGGGCGAACGACGTCCTGGCTGGGGCGAACAACGTTCTGGCTGGGGAGAACGACTTACTGGCTGGGGCGAACGACGTCCTGGCTTGGGCGAACGACGTCCTGGCTGGGGCGAACATCTAAATTACACAAGATGAGATAATGCCCCTTTCATACATCTCACCATCCTCATTTCCAGAAAATTAATAACGAAGTCCGTTCTAGCAGCGTTTTCCTTATTATGCAAAATTTTTGGTCTTCACTTACAGAAAATGTATATGCCAGACAATACATACAAGAAATAATCCTCAATAAATAAGCCAAATTTAGTTTGTTTTGAATGAATGAATCAGTCGGCTAGATAGTAGCCAGCTAGCTGTTTACTTGACAGTGCATCGTACTACCAACCACAGTTAACGTGCGATTTAGCATTCCTGCTGCTACATTATAAAAAAAACTAATGTGAAACTTCAGGGAAGGATGCACCTTGATAAATCTTAACTTGGTCAAATTTAGAAATATCGGCTGGCAAACCATTCTAGCTAGATGGCTAGACCATTGCTATATAAAGCAAAATGTGAGGTTTCAGAGGAAAATATTAGTAGAGACTTAGGCCTACTTGCTGGAGGTGGAGACGTTTACAAAAACATTGCCCTTTTAGTTCCTCTTTGTACTTGATGTAAAATTCAAATGTTCACTATTTCCAGCTGAGAGTAAGCGAAATATATCACGACATTAACCCCACCTGGTGAACGTCTTAGTGTGTAATCTGGTTTTACCAAGGGTAATTTACTAGTATTGTTAATTTTGTAATTATTATATTTCGTCATTTTACATATTACGCTAAAAAAATGTTTTATGGAAATTTTGTCAAAGAGGAATGTCTAATTAGTTTAATACAGTGTCTAATTTAGTTTAATACAATTCGAAATATTTATTTGTGTAGTGAAATCTGCTTAATTACAGTAAAATTTCACTACGTCTTTATAAAAGTCGAAAAATTATGTGCAGTGCAATTTACCACATTACAGTAAATTTCAGTGAATGGTCATTATTTTCACCATGCATGCTACAGACGTCAGATTCTGACGTATAAAGACGATCCGCGCACTGAAAGAATTTAAAAAGTTCTAATGCCTCCAGACCCATAACATAGATATTCAAATGAATCATAAAGACATTTGTATAATTTCGAATTGAATAAAATCTTTTGGTCTCCATGGTTTATATAAAAGAATATTCCGCGCTTCAAGGGTTCAACATTATATAATGATAAATCGCGCGAAAACAAATTATCGCAAAACTCATCCGATCAACTAAGCTAAAAGTGCCACTGGAAAGAGCTGTGTATCAGCTTATGCATTGGCGGATCCAGGAATGGACAGACGGGGGAGGGCGCCGATTTTTGCAATAATTTATACACAACACAGCTGGTAATTATATGCTCTGGAGGAGATTTGTTTCAAATCTAATGGCTCAAATGACGCATTCGGACGAGATATGGTCGTTTTTTTGGGGACCCTGATCGGGGGGCTGGCTTCGCACTCTTCTGGATCCGCCACTGTTATGTATGTTTCACCCTAGTAGTAAACAAATATACCACAATGCTGATAATACCGTGGCAGACATGAATCATAGTAATATAAGGCCACACAGAACAACACGGATTTTTTCTGCCCAGCTCGTGCATAGGATGGTTACCAATTTCTGAGAAAAAGTTGTTTTTTTTCTTGAAAGATAAATAAGTAAATTTAGCCAGCTTCGTAGGGGGGGGGGGGGCTAGTTGTCACAAAAAAAATCGTTTCTTTAATGTCTCCACACGATTTACAGATAACATGGGTTTGATGGGGGGGGGGGTATGAGGAAGAACACTTTTTCAAGCATTGTCTCTCAACCCGTTGAACACGTGGATTTTTTTTTACGCTGTACTGTAATGGTCTCACTAAATCACAAAGATCTCAGGAGCTCGTCTCAAATGGGTTCAAAAGGTATTTATATGTCTGCTGATTTCAGTCATACAGCCATTTTATAGCTGGGAAGAAATTTAGTATGTCAACCTGCCCCACATTGGGCAAGTTGACACTTAGCTGGGGCAAGTTGTCACTACTAAATCTCCATGGGACAATTTGTCACATGGATGGGGCAAACTGTCACATTGCAAGAACTTGTTAAATATGGCATATTAACCAGAACAGAGAAGGAATAATAACTTCATAAACACTCTTTAACATAACTGCAAGCAGTTTAAACTCAAATGAACAATGCCGGGGCGAGATGTCACAGTGCCAGGGCAAGATGTCACAGTGCCAGGGCAAGATGTCACAGTGCCGGGCAAGATGTCACAGGGCCGGGGCAAGATGTCACAGTACCAGGGCAAGATGTCACAGTGCCGGGGCAAGATGTCACAGTGCCGGGGCAAAATGTCACAGTGCCAGGGCAAGTTGTCACAGTGCCGGGGCAAGATGTCACAGTGCCGGGGCAAGATATCACAGTGCCGGGCAAGATGTCACAGTGCCGGGGCAAGATGTCACAGTGCCGGAGCAAGATGTCACAGTGCCGGGGCAAAATGTCACAGTGCCGGGCAAGATGTCACAGTGCCGGGGCAAGATGTCACAGTGCCGGGGCAATATCTCACAGTGCCGGGGCAAGATGTCACAGTGCCGGGCAAGATGTCACAGTGCCGGGGCAAGTTGTCACAGTGCCGGGGCAAGATGTCACAGTGCCGGGGCAAGATGTCACAGTGCCGGGCAAGATGTCACAGTGCCGGGACAAGATGTCACAGTGCCGGGGCAAGATGTCACAGTGCCGGGCAAGATGTCACAGTGCCGGGCAAGATGTCACAGTGCCGGGGCAAGATGTCACAGTGCCGGGGCAAAATGTCACAGTGCCGGGCAAGATGTCACAGTGCGGGGGCAAGATGTCACAGTGCCGGGACAAGATGTCACAGTGCCGGGCAAGATGTCACAGTGCCGGGCAAGATGTCACAGTGCCGGGGCAAGATGTCACAGTGCCGGGCAAGATGTCACAGTGCCGGGCAAGATGTCACAGTGCCGGGGCAAGATGTCACAGTGCCGGGGCAAGATGTCACAGTGCCAGGGCAAGATGTCACAGTGCCAGGGCAAGATGTCACAGTGCCAGGGCGAGATGTCACAGTGCCAGGGCAAGATGTCACAGTGCCGGGGCAAGTTTTCACAGTGTCGGGGCAAGATGTCACAGTGCCGGGGCAAGTTGTCACAGTGCCGGGGCAAGATGTCACAGTGCCGGGGCAAAATGTCACAGTGCCAGGGCAAGTTGTCACAGTGCCGGGGCAAGATGTCACAGTGCCGGAGCAAGATATCACAGTGCCGGGCAAGATGTCACAGTGCCGGGGCAAGATGTCACAGTGCCGGAGCAAGATGTCACAGTGCCGGGGCAAAATGTCACAGTGCCGGGCAAGATGTCACAGTGCCAGGGCAAGTTGTCACAGTGCCGGGGCAAGATGTCACAGTGCCGGGGCAAGATATCACAGTGCCGGGCAAGATGTCACAGTGCCGGGGCAAGATGTCACAGTGCCGGAGCAAGATGTCACAGTGCCGGGGCAAGATGTCACAGTGCCGGGCAAGATGTCACAGTGCCGGGGCAAGATGTCACAGTGCCGGGGCAAGATGTCACAGTGCCGGGAAAGATGTCACAGTGCCGGGCAAGATGTCACAGTGCCGGGGCAAGATGTCACAGTGCCGGGCAAGATGTCACAGTGCCGGGGCAAGATGTCACAGTGCCGGGGCAGGATGTCACAGTGCCGGGGCAAGATGTCACAGTGCCGGGGCAAGATGTCACAGTGCCAGGGCAAGATGTCACAGTGCCGGGGCAAGATGTCACAGTGCCGGGGCAAGATGTCACAGTGCCGGGCAAGATGTCACAGTGCCGGGGCAAGATGTCACAGTGCCGGGGCAAGATGTCACAGGGCCGGGGCAAGATGTCACAGTGCCGGGCAAGGTGTCACAGTGCTGGGGCAAGATGTCACAGTGCCGGGGCAAGATGTCACAGTGCCGGGCAAGATGTCACAGTGCCGGGGCAAGATGTCACAGTGCCGGGCAAGATGTCACAGTGCCGGGCAAGATGTCACAGTGCCGGGGCAAGATGTCACAGTGCCGGGCAAGATGTCACAGTGCCGGGCAAGATGTCACAGTGCCGGGGCAAGATGTCACAGTGCCGGGGCAGGATGTCACAGTGCCGGGGCAAGATGTCACAGTGCCGGGGCAAGATGTCACAGTGCCAGGGCAAGATGTCACAGTGCCGGGGCAAGATGTCACAGTGCCGGGGCAAGATGTCACAGTGCCGGGCAAGATGTCACAGTGCCGGGGCAAGATGTCACAGTGCCGGGGCAAGATGTCACAGGGCCGGGGCAAGATGTCACAGTGCCGGGCAAGATGTCACAGTGCTGGGGCAAGATGTCACAGTGCCGGGGCAAGATGTCACAGTGCCGGGGCAAGATGTCACAGTGCCGGGCAAGATGTCACAGTGCCGGGGCAAGATGTCACAGTGCCGGGCAAGATGTCACAGTGCCGGGCAAGATGTCACAGTGCCGGGGCAAGATGTCACAGTGCCGGGCAAGATGTCACAGTGCCGGGCAAGATGTCACAGTGCCGGGGCAAGATGTCACAGTGCCGGGGCAAGATGTCACAGTGCCAGGGCAAGATGTCACAGTGCCAGGGCAAGATGTCACAGTGCCAGGGCAAGATGTCACAGTGCCAGGGCAAGATGTCACAGTGCCGGGGCAAGTTTTCACAGTGTCGGGGCAAGATGTCACAGTGCCGGGGCAAGCTGTCACAGTGCCGGGGCAAGATGTCACAGTGCCGGGCAAGATGTCACAGTGCCGGGGCAAGATGTCACAGTGCCGGAGCAAGATGTCACAGTGCCGGGGCAAAATGTCACAGTGCCGGGGCAAGATGTCACAGTGCCGGGGCAAGATGTCACAGTGCCGGGGCAAGATGTCACAGTGCCGGGCAAGATGTCACAGTGCCGGGCAAGATGTCACAGTGCCGGGGCAAGATGTCACAGTGCCGGGCAAGATGTCACAGTGCCGGGCAAGATGTCACAGTGCCGGGGCAAGATGTCACAGTGCCGGGGCAAGATGTCACAGTGCCAGGGCAAGATGTCACAGTGCCAGGGCAAGATGTCACAGTGCCAGGGCAAGATGTCACAGTGCCAGGGCAAGATGTCACAGTGCCGGGGCAAGTTTTCACAGTGTCGGGGCAAGATGTCACAGTGCCGGGGCAAGCTGTCACAGTGCCGGGGCAAGATGTCACAGTGCCGGGCAAGATGTCACAGTGCCGGGGCAAGATGTCACAGTGCCGGAGCAAGATGTCACAGTGCCGGGGCAAAATGTCACAGTGCCGGGGCAAGATGTCACAGTGCCGGGGCAAGATGTCACAGTGCCGGGGCAAGATGTCACAGTGCCGGGCAAGATGTCAAAGTGCCGGGCAAGATGTCACAGTGCCGGGGCAAGATGTCACAGTGCCGGGGCAAGATGTCACAGTGCCAGGGCAAGATGTCAAAGTGCCGGGGCAAGATGTCACAGTGCCGGGCAAGATGTCACAGTGCCGGGGCAAGATGTCACAGTGCCGGGGCAAGATGTCACAGTGCCAGGGCAAGATGTCACAGTGCCAGGGCAAGATGTCACAGTGCCGGGGCAAGATGTCACAGTGCCGAGGCAAGATGTCACAGTGCCGGGGCAAGATGTCACAGTGCCGGGCAAGATGTCACAGTGCCGGGCAAGATGTCACAGCTTGTGACTACTTGCCCCGAGCAAGGTATTTCACTTGAATGCAGATTTCTCGAACACCATGTGCTTGTTAATAAAATGGCCTGTTACATGTTAAACATAACTAGTTTCAACTCTATGTTCGGTCAGAACGATGCATAGGCATCCTAAATATAATTTGAATTTAACTAATTTGGTTAACTCGTTCAATTGACTTTAACGAATAGCAACACTCACTTTATTGCCTGGCAACTTGCCCCTGTGACAACTAGCCCCCCTCTCCCCTCTGTTTTAACAACCTCAATAACTTTTGCCAGAAATTGGTCCAATACTTATTATCGAGACCATTAACAGTAGACTTACGGGATGGTGTACTGCCGAATGATTGGCTAAAGGCAAATGTTTGCCCTGTGTATAAAGCTAAAGGAGACAAGAATTATAGACCGATATCTCTTTTGTCTGTTGTCAGCAAAGTAGCTGAGCGGTGTATATATAATAATGTTATTTCTGTCATGGGTGAAATATTTTCAAATGTCAGCATGGATTTATGAAGGGAAAGTCAACTACTACTCAATTAACACAAATATTTCACTTAATTGGGGAATCTTTTGATAACCATGGTCAAGTTGATGCTCTTTACCTGGACTTTTCCAAAGCATCCCCACCATCTTTTACTACACAAAATGAAAATGTACGGTTCTAATGGGATTTTTTTGAAATGGTTTTTATCTCTTAGGACGCAAACAAAGGGTGACTATTTCTGATTCAACTTCTGAGTGGCTTTTAGTCACATCAGCCGTCCCACAAGGTTCGATACTGGGACCACTGCTCTTTTTAATCTATCTTAATGATTTGCCCTTATGCGTAAAAAATACTAGTGGGGCCCTATTTGCAGACGATTGTGTATGTTTTAAAAATATTCATAATAGACAGTCATGAATAGAGTTACAAAAACGTCTGCAATGAATGAATAATATAGATAGTAAGAATACTGCCAATTTATACTTAATAAATTTGCCATATGAACTGTACCACTTTGCTCCTTCGAAAGCAGGATACTTGCTCTTAGAAAGCAGGATATATCTCAAATGGAATTGTTAGAAAGCAGGACCCTTTTTGATAATACTTTGCTGGATATTGTAGAGTTAGGGGATAATATTTGAGCAGGTGGGATATCGATTTGATGTATTGGACAATAATGTATTTTCAGATGATTTTTTGACGCGGCGGGGTTATCCATGTTGAAATAAAATCCACAAAAGTGTTAATTTTCATGCCGATATTTCGTGAGCAGGCTTCTATTTCACCCTATGAACACACCAAATCGACTTCAATTCTTACATGTGTTTGCAAGGTGGTACGACATCTAATCATAAAATATCTAATGAAAAACTGAACACTTTTTGCATATGTAAATATGCGAAAACTGTTCGTCATATGCGCTTGTTGACGGCTCATTAGAAACATGACACCATGTTAGAAAGAGTATCACGCATGACACCATGTTAGAAAGAGTATCTGCATGACAAGTCTACAGAGGGTTGATATGCATCAATTTGATTGAAGTAACCGATTATAAAATGAGCTGCTCTATGGGTGTGTAGACATTGACGTGGTGAGATATGCATCCATTTGATTGAGGTAACCTACCGTAAGCTGCAAGAGAAAGCTTACGGTTTGCCTTACCAATTCATTGAAACCTCATTATAAAAATCACCGCCTGCGAAGTTTCTCAACCGGAGGAGTAAAATAAAAAAATGAAACACCATTTTCTATAGATTAATCTTTTAAATAAAATAAGCAAAGCAGTTATGCAGCTTTAAAAAGGACTGTAATAATTCCAGTAATACAAATAATGTATTTCTTTATTAAACAAGTGAATTTCAATTAGAAAGCCACGATATTATTCATAATAGAATGACATATGAATAAACATATCAAATAATATGAAGCCATTTTGTATTTGTTTAAATAATCATTATACTAATATTTTCTAAATACATGATAACATGAAAATTAAATTTGAGATCTTTATTTAATTATTTTCAGCAAAGTGCAAAGCCTGGTGCGCATTTATCCTTTCGATCCAACTTAGTCTTCTCTTCCTCACTTGACTCACTGGACTCACTCGATTTATCTGTTTTAGAAAAAAAATAACATTTGCAAATAAGATATGCAAACGGTGTTCATTTGAGTGCGATATGGGAAAATACAGCACTCGTCCAAGGAATAAGGTGGACATGTGCTGTATCTTCCCATATCGCACGAAAAAGGAACAACGTTTGTATTTTCTGACACGATCAAGTCACATAATTATGATTTAACTGCCGTAGATTGCAGTTCAACAACAGCTAGATTGCGATATGGGCTGATACCAATATATACCCGGTATGACTGGACCGCCTAACACATTTACTGCGCGAGGCCCAGTCACACTGACCGCCATTTTGTTTCCACAGCCAGCTGTGTAAAAACGACACTCGCGCTGCCTACCAAAAAACTCGGATGCCATGAAATTGAGACGAATATTTCAAGTGCCTACGAAAACTAGGCCATTTTCAGCAGGCATAAACTTTTGATCGTATTAGAACTATTATATTTAAAAATGGAGATCACTGTGTCAGAGCCTTGCGATGTCATCAGGGTAACCAATATACGTCTCATAGTGAAAATCACTGCCCAGAGTGTGAGAACACACAATATTGTGTTGCATGATGACTGCAAAGATAATACATCTTTCCAGATTCTGCTCTGCAAAGATAATACATCTTTCTAGATTCTGCTCTTTTAACTCCATGCACGCTTAAATGAATTCATTCTAATTCATTTTTAGATGAGAATGTAAACATGACTCACTTTTCAAGTTATTAAAGAACTTGCGGATTTTCTTAAAAAATCTTTTGTTACGATGATGAGCTTCATTGGAATCGCTGCCAGATGCGTCTTTCTCAGTTTCTCCAGTTTTGTCAGTACATGTGCCATGAGGGTTACTTATGCACTTGCCTGTAAATAAGTTGATTCTTAGT
Source organism: Flabesymbios commensalis (assembly GCA_964017125.1). NCBI lineage: Eukaryota > Metazoa > Annelida > Polychaeta > Terebellida > Flabelligeridae > Flabesymbios > Flabesymbios commensalis. The sequence goes on along the minus strand of OZ024907.1, from coordinate 350,251 downwards.
TTATTGCTAAATTCTATTGACTGTTCCCGTTGTCATTATCACTTGTATTTGAACAGTTATTATTACTATTATTGTATTTCTTTAGACGCTTATACCCGGCTACATAGCTGATCACAGCGCTTACATAATAAAAAGTCTTGTATGCTAAAAGTTTCAGAAATTAAAAACAAGGTTAAAACGTGGGCCATCAGTGTAATCTATATCAATACTGGAATAAGTGTGTTTTCAGTGTTTGTTTAAAAGATTGTAGTGTGCGAATTGTCCTAATCTTCAGTGGCAATTTGTTCCAAAGTTCTGGGGCACGTGTACCAGACGCCTGTTCACCAACAAGTTTGGCACAGGAATGAGTGTGAAGTTCATGGCACACCTGTTTTTGACAAAGTTGGTTGTCTCGTGTTCTATGGATAAATTTGTATACTGTCACAATGTTGCAATAGCTACCAAATAGATATAACTTGAAATATACTGACCCCGAATCAAATTAAATGCTATATAATGATGACAAAAATCCCACAAAAATATGAAATGAAACAGATTATAAATTGCATATACCCTCGACCTTGATTATTATTGCTGATTTATTTGTTTCTATTTTTTATAATTTGACGCTGGAATTTCAAACGCAATTTCAGCTTCAAATGATGAAAATTATTGACATCTATGCAAAAAATACACACTTTAATGTTATGTATATTTATTATTATTTGAAAAAATTGACCAACATTAATTTGTTCTATTATATGTCAGTGACATTGCAGTTGAGCTGAAACATGCTTCAAAACATACGTAAACAATCCTCGGAGCTCTAGGATTTACTGTCAAAAAATGACAATACAATAATAACAATAATGAACCTCACATGAAAATTACAATAATGAACCCACATAAAAACTACAATAAAGAACACGCATGAAAACTACAATAATGAACCCCACATAAAAACTACAATAATGAAACCCACATGAAAACTACAATAATGAACCCCACTTGAAAACTACAATAATGAACTCACATGAAAACTACAATAATGAACCCACATGAGAACTACAACTATAAACCCACATGAAAACTACAATAATTAACACACATGAAAACTACAACAATAAACCCACATGAAAACTACAACAATAAACCCACATGAGAACTACAACTATAAACCCACATGAAAACTACAATAATTAACACACATGAAAACTACAACAATAAACCCACATAAAAACTACAACAATAAACCCACATGAAAACTACAACAATAAACCCACATGAAAACTACAACAATAAACCCACATGAAAACTACAACAATAAACCCACATGAAAACTACAACAATAAACTCACATGAAAACTACAACAATAAACCCACATGAAAACTACAACAATAAACCCACATGAAAACTACAACAATAAACCCACATGAAAACTACAACAATAAACCCACATGAAAACTACAACAATAAACCCACATGAAAACTACAACAATAAACCCACATGAAAACTGCAACAATAAACCCACATGAAAACTACAATAATGAACACACATGAAAATTACAAAAATGAACATACATAAAAACTACTTTAATGAGCCCCACATGAAAACTACAACAATAAACCCACATGAAAACTACAATAATGAGCCCCACATGAAAACTACAACAATAAACCCACATGAAAACTACAATAATGAGCCCCACATGAAAACTACAATAATATACAGATGATCACCATTAACGATGTTAAGCTTCATTAAGAAAAAACATTTTTAACTCTAGAAGCGCTGAAATATTTGTATATAAACCATGGAGATCAAAGGAATTTTTTTCATTTTTAAATCATTATAACTGTCTTAATTACCTCTTTCCACTTCATTTGAATACTTATGTCATGAGTCTACGGCCATTATAAATATTTTATTTCTTACCAGGCGGGGATCGGATTTAGACTTCAGAATCTGACGTATACAGACTTCAGATTCCGACGTCTAAAGTCGATATTACAACATAATTCAAATTACTCACTATGGTAAAGTATGGTAAATGTCATTAAAGATTTCAGGAAATTATGTTAAGTTATAAACGTGATAAAACACAGTTTTAATATTCCAAACTTCTTCTAACTTCAAATTGCTCATGCAGCCAATTTAAATAGATAAATGCACGCACAAACATGCATTTATGTCTTTAGGTGATATTTCCGAATTTCAATCAAATATCATACAGCGAAATAAAAATGTAATAGTTCAGAAAAACATAATAGTTTATATATCTTCAAAACTTACTTGTAGCAGTTGTTATATATAGGATGAGCACGAAAATAACGATGGCGACAGAGACCTTCATTTTGGTGCAGAAATAAACTACTGTTAAATACAGCGGTTAAAACGCATATGTCACAAGGAGCATAAGAGACAGCCCAATGAATGATTTTATTCAAAGACGTCAGAAAATATAAGTAGATAATGGAAGTTTGAAGACCTTGTAAAGTCTTAATTGATTTTTTATCTATTGATTCAGTTTTCGTTATTGAAACATTTTCATGGTTTGTAGTTTCACCCATCCTTACTAATGGAGAGGTACTTGACTTTGATGGTTAATTTGTTTCTAATTGAACAGGTGGAGATTTCTGCAAGATCAATGTAGTGAATGTACCTTAACTCTTAGAGCACTGAGTTAAGAAATTTAAATTTTCAGTCACTTGAAGTTGTGTCTCGCTTACGCGATCCACAACTTCAAGTGACTGAAAATTAGTGTTATTTGTGACATTTAAATCGCAACATATACTAGTGTTTGAAGATTGACATATTTAATTTTAACAGCTGGTTATACAGGTGCAAACAAAAACACAGAATGTCTACCGTAGTCGACATCAGTGTTCTAAGGGTTAAAATGCTGACTGTTTGCTCTGATTCGCTTGGAGTAGTGAGATCATCGATGTGCTAATAATGGGCAGATGTCTTTGCAGCTGACACGAGATGTCAAGTCGGTCGTGGTTTGAAATGAAATGAATCGGGCTTTAATCCACCACTGGGCCAGAAAAACCTTCTGATGATGGTGGGATAAATGCCCTCTAGACACTGCCCTCCAGATACAGGATTCAAAATTAGAGCCCCGGCAGTCTGAGGCCGAGCACGCTACCTCTCGGTCACGGAGGCTCCCCACTGAATCACCATGAGTCAGCGGGGAAGAAACATTTTGTTTCTTTGAAACTTGAAGGCCAGAGTGGGATTCGAACCCACGATGTCCCATTTTCCAAGCAGGCAGCTTTTACTACTGCACCAGAGTCCCCGCCCTTTGTTTGATGATATTAAATATGAACTGATAATAGAATAATCTCACTCGTTTTTCCAACTGTCACACTGTTTTTTATCTTTACTATAGATACGTGGACATTTTGTTGAGGTAAAAAATAAAAATAGTCTTATAATCTATACCTATATGTCATTGGAATTAATAAAGAGATGTATTTCTGCATTACCGTGAAACGTATACATAAAACGTAAATCATTGTTCTGATGATTTGAACTGTTTCTATATATTGTTAAACTACAAATATGAGCAATAAGTAACGTAATATTATTTTATAAACTAGACTAGGCCTATTTTACCAAAGTCATGTGATGACATGATGACCATCTGCTCAGACCAAAGTATGTGACCTTGAAAGATAATTTAAAGTATATGTATTGATCCCCAATAATGTCCACTGAATGCGTTTATTCGCCCAGCTGGTCCGCGATATATGTTGGTTTAATATTGTTTTAATGTTGCCGCAGCGTTGCAGACGGTGGCCCAGCATTAAACTAGCATTGGGCCAATGGGTCTTGTTTTCCGGGATTATTTTATTCGCCCAGCTGGCACGGGAGACATTGACTCTATGACTATGTTGGTTAAATGTTAGGGCAGCGTCGGCGACGCTGACGCAGCATTAGTCTAACATCGGATCGTTGCTTCATACTATAAGTATTGACCACGGATGTGTGGACCCCTAAAAATCACAATGCATTTATTTAATGTTGTTTAATGTTTCACCAGCGTCGCTGAGGATGGGCCAACGCTAAAACAACATTGGTTTAAATGTGTGTGTTTGGTGAACCTTGTCTATAACTGTGAAAACTTCCGTTTCTGACGATTTTTAGCGCATTATTTTCTCTGGTTTTAAATACTCAGCCAATTTTAATAACATTTTGTTGCCCACCGCCGTTTCTATCACATGTAATACATATATTTTTACGGTTTCTCCATGGATCCAAACCGTTTATGTTCATTATAGTTATACTAATATTTTTTTAATCTCAGTTACATCGTATATGTCAAATGGTCCTAGTACTAATATCCCGGGAAATTTACAGGGACTTTATAGTAGCTTAATGTTAGGCCGTATTGACTCTATTTCTATTATATCCTGTACATCCTGGTGACAACAGGATTCAGGATTCAGGATTCATTTATTTTTTCAAAAACATATATATACAGTGATAACATAGTAAAATTAAGTTGACAAGGAGACCCCTGTTGACAAATGTATGTAGCTTGCACAAGGGCAACCCCTACAGCCTCGTTCCTAGGCGAGCTACCACAAGGGCAACCCCTACAGCCTCGTTCCTAGGCGAGCTACCACAGTTTGCCACAGTTTGTCTGCTCTGGTTCAGTACTTTGAGAATGTAAGAACACCGTACCAAATGTTTCGGGATCATTTCCTGCGGCCTTAGGAACAGCCTCAGAAATAATTATGGTGGTCGCAAATTTTTCTTTGTCATAATGGAATTACATATATAATAGCCGATAATTAGGATTATAGCACCATGTCCGTGAGCATGTAGCAACACAACGCTATTTTATATTCTTTTTAATGGGCAGTCGTCATCGCGTCTGGTGGAAAACACTCATTTCTACGACTGGATTTACGTAACCGGCTAGTGTAAATAGCTCGTCCCTCATTATGTAGGCACATTATAAATAATTTACTCCTACAGCGCGGGGATCGACTTTAGACGTCAAAATCTGCCATCTACAGACGTCAGATTCTGACGTCTAAAGTGGCCCACAATAAGCCTACATTGTTTTAATGTGTTAACCATTCACACCCCATATCTCAATATAAAGCCTATCTTGGCGCTGGAAGGGTTAAATTCAATGCTGGATAAAAAACGCAAAAAATCATCGAACCTAAAATATATCAATTTAATCTATCGATCGATCGATCGATAGATCGACTAATCGAATTATCGATCAATCAGTCAATTCATTCATTCATTCACGCATTTTTTCATCTATTAATAAACCTTATGTTAATAAAATGTCACTTCCCCACAGATACAGGACTCCAGACCTATTGGTCTGAGATAAAACATGCTACTTCTGGGTCACTGTCTCAGACAATACTGAACGTTTAAACTGTGGATTGTGGGAAGGAGAAACGCAATATTTTACAGGGGTTTGTGCTTGACGGAAAATGACAACTATAAACTCTCCAAACTAACGTTTTTAAAACGAGCATTTTAGCGAACTATTAAAAGTATTCAAAATCACAAACTGAAACTTGATTGTAAAAGTGGGTGTGTTTAAATAGTATTATTGTTATTCAACAAATTTTAATTTATTTGTGCGCAATGCGACACGGTGTATGAAATCGCACCTCAATGCAAAATTATTATGAAAGTATTTTAATAAAATGTTGTGAACGTCCATAATAACGGAACAGCTGTTGAACACTACAAGGCCAAAGAACCGACAGCTGTTCAAACACGTGTAGCCTTGTATTAAATATATGGCGAAAATACAATATTAGGTTCCATAACTCTTAATGTACATTACTTAACTCATAACTATTTATTTTTATCAGCAGGCACATAGAATACTATACACTGAGACAAAATAAAATACTGTAAATTCTGGCATGCAGCAAGAAAAATGGCTTCCCCGTAGACCAGCTTACAGGGCAATAAACAGAATAATCATCAGTTAGATCGTATAGAAACTGATTTATATAATAGCAAAGAAAACAGCTATCATTAAAAGATGCCAAAATTCATTATTCCTCGTAATTATTGACATCCGAATTTCGGTATGATTTCACCCAGTGGTAAATTGCCAACAATGTTTAATTTAATGTTCGTGATAAGTACGACTCTTGCTTGGGCCGACAAACAAGACTCACATTTGACCTATTTAGTTTTGATGTAATTTGATGCTCAGGCCTCAATAATATTAAAATTCAGTAAGGTATTTAATATATTGATCAGCGTTTTTCTGTGTGGACGTATTAGCATCCATTTACAAGCACAAGAAAGATATTATATATATTCGGGATATTAAGTCAATAGTTATCGGACCCCTTTAAGCGCGGGGACAGTCTTCAGACGTGAGATTCTGGATTCTGACGTCTATAGACGGTCTCCGCACTGAAAGAAACAAAACACATTACAATGGCTGAGACCCATATCATAAGTATACAAAAGACGCGGGAAGAGCTTACTACGGCAATTATGATTATTTCAAAATGAAAACCCCTTTGGTTTCCATGTTTTATATCACAATATATCACGTTGTAAGGGTTAAATCGAGACCGTTATATACTCGTCAAATTAAACAAAAAACATTTATTCTCCATGGTTTATACAAAAATATTTCACCATTGTATATATGTTATATATACGTCATATATACATTTTTAAACATATTTCAAACTAAACAAAATGTTTCTAAAATAAACGAAATGTGTTGTTGTAGATTCTCAGTTTCTTAAATAATTATTTCTTTGGAAGATGTATATTTATTTGGTAGTCGTTTGAAGGTTGATATTGCGTTAGCAATTATATATCTCAACATGAATGTACAATACTAGCTGCCACAATGCTTAAAATGTGAATGTACAGTTGTTTTATTGTATTAGCACCTCCAGTGAGCACGAGGACGATATGCTATTTATAAGGGATATTAAGTCAATAAATGGTCGTTTGACCACAGCTGATGAGTCACATCAATCAATCAAGCAATAACTCCACAAAATCATATAAAACGCCTCACATCTTTGACACTTGTCTTTTGATTCTCATGTTTGAGCTGTAATTTTTTTCATTGACGCCTGCAGTAGGTTATTTTCAAGTCAATCATGAAGAATTTTGCAGTCATCACGCTTCTGGCGTTATTGTTGATAATGACAAATGTAACATTGGGCGAATGTACGTACTATTAAACACGGTACCTACTATGCGATTTATCCGATGAGATATGATACAATGTAAAATATATTCTATGAGATTATTCTTACGAAACATAACGTTACAGAAAATTAAAATTCAATAACAAAAGTAAAATAAATAAGATAATGCATGAAGTTGTTTAGATTGCAAATTTAAATATGTTTATACGAATGTAGCTGAGATTCATTTGAGTTAAGATTCACCAAACCCTTCATTTTTTAGCAAAGAGTGTGAGTCTATCGGGTGAGGTGAGTGGAGAGAAGAATGCCAAGTCTGAGAAAAAAGGTCCGTCAAGAGGTTCTGGAGAAGGCAACAAACGTCCCCGAAGATTTATTTCAAACATTCTCGATGAGCTCCTCAACAATATCTATTCAGATACCAGTGGTAAATATTTTTACAGTCGGGTTGATCTGACTCGAAACTCTATAGTTAACTTTTTCAGCACGGGGACCGACCTCAAACATCAGATTCTGACGTATGAAAGAGTAAAATAATTATATGACCATAGACCCATAACATAGGTATTCAAATGAAGCGAAAAGGGCTACCTGAGGCATATACGGTGATTTCAATTTCAATTTTTTTTTCAATTTTTTTATTAACCCTCGACACACAGAATTATTGTTTTATAAATCATAGAGATCGACGGGTTTCTTTCATTTTGAAATCACCATAAATGTCTTTGTTAGCTCTCTCCGATTCTTGTAAATACCGATGTTACGGCTCCGTGGCCATTCTAAATACTTTATTTTTTTCAATGCGGTGATCGACTTGAGACATCAGAATCTGACGTCTAGAAGCCCAAGGATTTGACATCTAAAGTAGATCCCCGCACTGAAAGAGAAAGTTTTTTATAATGTCCGTAGACCATAACATAGGTATTTAGATAAAACAGAAAGAGCTAACTATGACATTTAGGGTGATTTCAGGTTGAAAAAACTCTTTGGTTTATTGGGTTATATAAAAATATTTCAGTGCTTTAAGGGTTAAATTGATTAATGTATTAGCTACATTTGTTTCCCACATGACGAGTGAAATATGGGCTGATATACGTCTCGTATACTGAAAACCACTGTTACAATTTATGATTTAATATATACTAATGATATTATTGGTTTATGTTTTAGATACAAAGCCCAAGCTTGGTCCTCCTTTGATGCCGATTGCTTAGGATCCTGCCTTAATCACGCCTAGCGCCCATGTGACAGACGTGTAATTCACCTCAGATATCAGCCACATCTACCTCAGATAACACATAGGCACATTAACCCTTAGAGGCCTGAAATATCATGATATATACTATGGAGGCTAAAGGGTTATTATATTTAAAAACCTCGTAATTGGGTTAACTAGTCCTTTCGGCCTTATAGATCTGTGGACATTATAAATATATATTAATTTCATTACCTGGAGCGACTTTTGATGTCAGATTCTGAAAGTTTATTTTCATTACATACCCTTACATGTTTTAAAATATTGCACCGTAGTTTTCCTTAAATCCGTTCTTCTCAGTTTGTTAGGATCTTCTCACCTCTGACTGCGAGGTGGACAAAGCTGAGAAGATTAAAAATACATTGATGGGACAGATTCCTTCTTTTTTATTTGGTTGAATTCGAAGTTTTCGTGATAACACGAATCTAATAAAATATCACATTTTTTGTGTACACATACACAGTAATAGAGGCAACCCTTTAACCGCCGAATTATTCAATCTGAATGTTTACCCACTTGAAGTTGTGTCTCGCTGACGCGATCCACAACTTCAAGTGAGTGAAAATTATTCAGATTTGACAAAATGGAGATCACCTGTTTTCAAGTATTGCTGATTGCTGTCACATTTTATCTTTAACATGTTTAAAAGGTGGTACTTAATGTGATAATTAAAAATGAAAACCCGAATAAATGCGGCACCGACGGTTAAAGGGTTGAGCCTTTTCTCGCTAAGCGCGACTAAAATGTGTTTTACTACCTGATTAAGTCACAGTTATTGTGATCGAAATGATTGTTTAAAAATCAAACATTCAATTGAAGTTGTGGGTCGCGGTAGCGAGACACATTACTCTATTTATGCCAAGAAAAGAACTTAATTGACACAATGATTCATGGAAATATATAAATATTGTTGTCGCCTGTTAAATTGTCGTTATTTACATACCGAGTTAATTATGCTCTTGTGAAATGAAAAGTCATGTTTCGCTCAAATAATATAAATAAAAGAATCTTGTGTTTCATCTTGATTTGAATTTTTATTTTCTTGATATTCCGTGACATACGTTGGCGTTCTGAATCGTAATATGAAATAAAAACAAGACGATTTTATTCTGCAAATATAAAGCCAGGACGAAAACATACTAAAATGAAAATATATGCTGACTACCATCCTGAAACTTACATTGCCTCTTGACTTCTGACTAATCTGTTTCGTTTACCTTCTAAAGCGAAATTTGACCAAAATACAAGACAAAAAGCGAAGCAAAGCAAGTAACGTTTTAATAAATATTTGTTTTATAATATTTGTTTTATATTTAGTAGGCCCGTAATCTATTTTCGTTTATTATCCACCTTCTGTATTAGGAAACAAAACCCTTAAAAATAGAAAAGGAAACAGACCATGTGACATTTATGTTTTTCGGATGTTTTTCGCTTCTTCCCTGCCGAGTAAATGCCCAAGGATAGCAAAAACAAACAAGTAACCTCCCACAGTTTACTAGTATATAGTGAGGAATGTTACACGCCTCATAGATATGTTCACCCACAACGAATCTTCAACTAACAACTTTTGAAAGCAAGCTTAACCCGCATCCCGCTAAGGTAATTTATTTTAAAAAAAATTTAAATTGTGTCTCACTAACGCGACCCACGACTTCAAATTGGTGAAAATTACTTTTATTTAATTTGAGAACAAATATTCGCGAATCTTGATGTCTAAACACACATTTTATTCCCAATAACTGTTATTTGACTTAATAAAACGTATTAATAACGACTATAGTCGTGCTTAGTGGTATAAGGGTTAACCCTTTCAGCGCGGGGACCGTCTTCATTCTGACGTATAAAGACGTTCCCTGCAATGAAAGAATGAACATATATCCAAAGGCAATAGACCCATAACATAGTTATTCAAATGAAGCGGAAAGAGCTGACTTAGTCTTAGACATTTATGATGATTTCAAGTTGAAATAAACCCTTTGGTCTCCGTGGTAGATATGTCGCCAAGGCGATCTGCTTTTTCAAGCAACTGCGACAAAAAATGAGATGACTACTAGTAATTGGACGAGAATTAGATATAATAAGCTCAAGGTCTTTTATTAGAAGGTTTCCAATTATGAATGTTTTCCACTTAAGTGGAAAAACGTCCCCCGCCCCTCCCCCGTCATGATATTGATGAGCTCTGTTATTGGTGTTATCAATCAATCATTTCTTTGATCAGTTTTGCTGGTATACATAGCATAGCATAGCATAGCCTAGCATAGCATAGCATGGCATAGCATAACATAGCATAGCATAGCATAGCATAGCGTAGCGTAGCGTGGCGTAGCGTGGCGTAGCGTGGCGTAGCGTGGCGTGGCGTGGCGTAGCGTAGCGTACCTAGGTCTCGGTCCAGTTTCTCAGGTTATGTAGGAGCGACAATTAAGTAGGCTTTTTACCGTGATGTGGATTCATACCTCCATCTTTGGCTTTTGAAGATCTACCCTTACTTCTTTTTCGAAGGCTTAGCTATTTAATAAAAATGTATAATGATGTTTAATATTTTGAAGCACGGGATTATTTAAACTAGTTATCAAAAATAAAATACAAATCGTGTCAGATATTCTAGCGACATGCAGGCCTACAACTTTTTGTTCGCGTTGATAAAACATTATGCTTAACTACAATGTCATCTTGCATAAATTAAAATATTGCAAAACCGTTTTAATTGTTATGAAGCAATATTTTGCACAGATTATCGTACATAAAGCAGTTTTTACCCAAGTGAAGTTGTTGGTCTCGCTAGTGACCAGTAGGTGGCAACTACTCTTATTTGTTTGATTTCAGATCAAACATTTACACATCTCACTGTTAAGATAATAATTTTATTCCCGACATCAGGGATCTGATCGGCCAATCAAACCAAGGAGGTTTTATGGACCTATAGCTTCCTTGGTCAAACGGCCCAAGACGACTAAAGTCCCGTTTAACAGGGGGAATTTTTTCGCTACCGCGATCCACAACTTTAAGTGGCTGAACGTCACTAATTGTATTCATTTTATTTTATTTAGCTTTTGACCAATACATATATTTAAAAACAGATACAAAAAATATACTAATTATATCAAGTGGCTGAACATTACTCATATTTGTTTAATTTGAGCACAAATATTTGCAAATCTTGTGCAAACAGTTTAAAGGGACTATAAGGTCTATAATCATAAAAAAATTGGTGATTTTATTTTAGCTTAATAATATGACCATAATGTAAACATGTCCATAGACTAGAACTGCAAAAAAATTTTTTTAATTTTTGTGCTGCGCATTCACCAGTTAGGCTAGATAAAGAGACGAAATTACTGATTTCTAATTATTGACAACCATGTCAAAAATAAAAATATACGGGAATTTCGTCTCTATATCTAGCCTAACTAGTAGGTGCGCAGCACAAAAATTAAAAAACTTTTGCTGTTCTAGTCTATGTACATATTTACATCATATGGTCATATTATTAAGCTAAAATAAAATCACAAATTTTTTGATGATTTTAGACATGGTCATGTCCCTTTAAACGGAGAAGGATGTTTTACCTGATATTGTTGTGACGTATGTCAGAAGCGATATCACCATAAAAAAATACTGTCAGCTTCATTTTCTAATTATCTCTCAGGCAGATACAAAAGATAACTTTGTCTCTAGGATTCTATCTGGTTATAATAGATTTCGTCTAGCGATCTGCTAGAATATTTATAAAAAGAAATTACGTCAGCGTTGCCTTGGAGAAAAAATGCAAAACCTATAGCCATATGGTTTCACAATAGAGAAAAAGAAAAGTTTTTTTCCTCGTCAAAATCGATTTTGCTAAAAAATCAAAGCATTGTTGTTGCCTGCAGTATACATTTCAGCAGAGTAGCACACGAACTGCACGGTTTTATAATTTGTAATATATGAACAATATGATCGTCTTTGTCTTTAGACGTCATATTCTGACGTCTAAAGACGATCCTCTCACTGAAAGAATAAAAAGAATAAACAAAATAATGGCCGTATACCCATAACATAGGTATTTAAGTTCAATTCTGTAGTGAAGTAGTGTATCCCGCAGATCATAATTCCATTTTTCTGAAAATTTTCTTATTTTTAATTTTTTTTTATCAATATATATAAGAATCCAGAGAAAACCTTAACTGCTAATTTGTACACCTAAAGGATGGTTGAATGCTATCACTGCATTGGGCCACATGTTGATGTCGTCGGCTCAGCGCTGGGCAGACAATCAGTGCAGCAGGGGATTCCCCTCTCCCTAAGTCTCTCACACCAATTAAAGGTAGCGTTTGATCATGCCGTCGGAGACGGTGGGTAGTTGTGGTATAAATGTTGTATAGTGCAGACAGTTTTGCTTACATGACAATATGCAACTTAGAAATAAAACTGGAATAATCTCTTTCAGTCCTTTTTATTTTGTGCTAAGGGCGATTAAAGTTGTGCTTTAATCTGTTTTGTTAGCCGATTAAGATTTAGCAAATGTTTGGTGTCTAATTAAGCAAATACGAGTAATTTTCACCCACATGAAGTTATGTGTCACGGTAGCTAGACACAAATTGAAGTTGATAGAAAATTGATTTATTGATGTATTGATTTATTTAACCCTGAAGGCGCTGAATTACAAGTTGTATCTAGCTACCGCGACTCACATTTTCAAGGTAGTAAAAGTTCCTCATATTTGTTTTATTTCAGACCAAACGATGACAAACATTGATGCTTTAATTTCATTCCCATTACTTGTGATTTGACCTGCTAATTAAACAGTTTAGGGACCACTTCACGATCCCCGCACTGAAAGAATTAAAATATTTCTAACGGTCGTAGAGCCATAACATAGGTATTCAAATGAAGCGGAAAGAGCTAACTAAGACATTTATGATGATTTCAAATTGGAGAAAACATTTTGGTTTCCGGGTTGTGAGGAATGGGATCTAGGTTTTTCATGATCCTGCGGCGTAACTACCGAAATGTGGAACCGTAAGAAAATAAAGCAAATTAAATACAAAAATAGTTTATTAGTCATCAACAAAAACAAGAATGCAACATAAATACAAAAATAAAAACACTCAAAAATAAAAATCCACTCAATAAAAAGATATTCTAATTGCATCGCTACCCCGGATACGGGTTGTAAAAATGTTTATTCACAATCTAGTGTTTGCAGCTTCTGAAATATGCAATGTGAAAGTTTCATATTTTATTTATTGTCAGTGGATACATTGTTAAGTGTGATAAATTTTAATTTCAAATCTTCCCCACATATTAATTACACAAAATATCTCAAGATCAACATTCAAAGTTGTTAATCAAGTTAGGGGGGTATAATACCAATCCCTCTTCAAATAATCTTCTTAGTTAGACTTAAACATTCTCTGGATGTTTGGGGATAGACTTAACATACTAAAATATGTTAAATAAAATATGCTAAATAAAATATGGGCAATCTGCTAACCCTTCAGCGCGGGCACCGTCTTTATACGTCAGAATCTGACGTCTTGAGACATCAGAATCTGACATATAAAGACGGTTCCCGCCCTGAAGGAACTAAATTATTTATAATGGCCGTAGGCCCATCAGGTCCTCAAATGAAGCGGAGACAGATAACTAAGACATTTATGATGCTTCAAAAATAAAAATAACCCTTTGGTCTCAATTGTTTATCCAAAGGTTGTGCAATTGTGAGGGTTGAACTAGACAATGTGAATAATAATAATCATTGTTGATTGTCTTCATGGTGATGTTGAGGATATATTGCTCTCTGATTGAAAAGTCCCATTCTAATAGTTTATTTTGCGTACTCCTTTTACTTTCTTGTTTTTATTGAGAACAAAACACTTTTGGAAAAAAACGAAGTAACCAACACCAACCACATCAGCATCCACTGATTTAACTTTATGCAGACAGCGGCGAAATCTGGAACAAATAAGTTAATCAAGTCACATAATGTATGTATTACATTTATTACATCACAATTTCGCTTATCTAGTGTATGAATAATATTGCTAAGTTGTACTTTGTAGTTTAATACATTAATGTGATAAAAAAAACAGCACGACCAATAAATAAAGCTGAACCAACATATCAATAAATAAACACAATTTGAAACAAACAAACAAACAAACAAACAAACAAACAAACAAACAAACAAACAAACAAACAAACAAACAAACAAACAAACAAACAAACAAACAAACAAACAAACAAACAAACAAACAAACAAACAAACAAACAAACAAACAAACAAACAAACAAACAAACAAACAAACAAACAAACAAACAAACAGACAGACAGACAGACAGACAGACAGACAGACAGACAGACAGACAGACAGACAGACAGACAGACAGACAGACAAACAAACAAACAAGCAAACAAACAAACAAACAAACAAACAAACAAACAAACAAACAAACAAACAAACAAACAAACAAACAAACAAACAAACAAACAAACAAACAAACAAACAAACAAACAAACAAACAAACAAACAGACAGACAGACAAACAAACAAACAAACAAACAAACAAACAAACAGACAGACAGACAGACAGACAGACAGACATATGATAATGCTATATTTATTGTTTTACTTTTTATCACAGTCGCAGTGACTCATTGTGCTTTCCATCTCGTTGATGTAACCATATTTCTTTTTTCCGGCTTTGATGTTTTTAGGACAGTGATCGTGTTCACGACAGCATTTGTCCGTCTTTCTCAGGATACCCAGGTCATTGTAATAATTAGCAATGTCTCCATGGCCGCACCATTTGGTTCCCGGAACGATAGCCTTTTCTTTTTCAGACTATAGAACATAGAATCATCATATAATCAGGTATTAATAAAGTGCGTGGTGCTCTCATATTCAATGAAACAACGACCTTGTCATTGAGATAAGGATCGCGATTAAGGTGGCGATTAAAACCTCAAGATCACCTACAACTTCAAGTGGGTCAACAATACAATTTGTTCAAATTGTGACGAAACACTTGCAAATCTCGATGTGTAAATAGTGAACTTAAATTCTTTGAAATATGACATTTTCTGATCTAATCAGGGTTTGGGTTAGATCCCATCAGTTTCCCCTCAAGTTTACATTGACATCTAAAATATAAACTGAACTGGATCTAAACAAAATCAATTTAGAGTGTTCTTCGCAAAGAACCGCAACCCACAAGTACAAGTGGGTGGGAAATACTCATATTTGTAAAATATGTGACCAAACATTTGCTAATTCTGCTGCCTAAACACCCATTTTATTCCCAATATAAGTCTTTTTATCGACTAATAAAACAGAATAAAAAAACAGAAATAAAAACGGCTATGGTCGTGCTCAGCTGTGAAAGGGTCAATGTCAGAATGAGTAGCACATACGACACTTTCATTACTAGAGAGTGATGTGTGATTTGCCAAGGAGAAATAACCGATAGATTCGTAGATCCGAATGTACGAGGCGCACAACGCCGAGTATATTTGGATCTACGAATCTATCGTAATTGAGTTTTTTCTTGAGACTTCGACTTAAAATACACAAAAATTTGTTCCAAGATTTGACATTTAAAATCTCAACTTTTATAGTCAGGGTCAGCAATGGTTAGCATGGTCAGCAATGGAACATTGGAACATTAGGCATGCCTGCAGTATCACGTTGATGATATTTCAGCGCTGTAAAGGTAATTACTGCGTTTCACAAAATGAAGTATGGGGAGGGGGTGTTATATAATCCTATTTTCACCGAGTGACGTCACCGTACAGCGGCGAGTATATTCGGATCTACGGATCTATCGTAATTGAGTTGTTTCTTCGACGTAACATACACCAAATAGATACAAGATTTAACATTGAAAATCTCATTTTTTATAGTCAGCGTGGTTAACAATGGAACAATGGAACAATGGAACATTAGCCATGCAGTGTCCTGGCTATTTGTGCCCGACCTGACCAGTATAACAAATAACAGTGGATTCCTAGATCCGAATCCACTGTTTTCACAATAGACTGACGTCCCCGGTGTATTTTAAATACGATAGAATGAGTGTTCAAAAAGTCAAACTTACACTGTCTTCAACTTCTACTTCATTTGCATAAACTAGTGACGTCATCACCACCACCACTAGCCACACATAAAGCTGCCTGGTGCCTGCCATATCTGCTGGATCTCTTATTATCGCTCACGTTGGCTTGCTGATGTCTTTAGATCTGACGACTGACATACATTCAGGGTGTACTATACCCTATTTATACCCTGTATGTATTCCCCTCCCTCAAAGCACTGGGCATCGACTCATTGCTTGATCAATGTTGGGCCCACGCCGTAGACGGTGGACCAATATTTATTCATCTTTCGTGTTCGCCGCTCTCTCATATATTTATGGATCATCCCTTTGTAATCCCTCCACCCCCTGGATCACTGGATTGGCAGTCGCTGATTTCTATGTTCTTACATCATTTAGTTACGTACTATAGTATCAGGGTTGTAGTGGGCAAAAGCCAGGGGGGGGGGGCAGATGCAGTGGGGGGTCGGGAGTGGATTGATAATGAGCCAAGCGAAAATTTTACTAAACAATTTTAATAAATAATGATGAAAAATATACATACTGTAATACTGGTAAAACTCGTGATGTTTTAATTTTCGCGAAGTGAGTTTAGGAATCTCGCGAAAATTGTTATTATAATAGCGCTATCAAAGAAAATGAAGATTCGCGAATATTAAACTTCGTGAAAACTTCGTGAAAAATCCCAAAATCAGAAATTCGCGAAAATATTACCACCAGAAAATTACCAGATCTACAGTATATCAAATCTCTGCACATTTGCATATGGCTCGAAGGTCATGTCATCAAAAAACCCGACACTTTAATAGCGGTGGCCCATCCAAATAAGAAAAGAATAATGAATATTTTAGCTTTCTCTCATTTGCATAAGCAACGTTAAGCCTCTCTTAACTTTTCTACAAAAGAGAAAAACTTAACCCTTAAAGCGCTGAATTTTTTAATTTGGAGGCCAAAGGGTTATTTTCAGTTTGTGATCATAAAAAATGTTTAATAGTTAGCTATTTCTGATTCATTTGAATACCTATGTTATGGGTCTACGGCTATTAGGAATATGTGTACTCTTACAGTGAGGGGATGGACTTTAGTCGTCAGATTCTGACGTCTCAAGTCGATTCCCGCACTGTAAGGGTTAAGATTTTTAGTGGGAAGAGCTCCAGTGTGTTGAACTATGGGTGGATTTTAGTGAATTCAATCTCACATGGCTGGAATTTAAAGGGACCGCCTATGTACAGACAGACAGACGGACAGACAGACAGTTATTTTATTGACAGAAAGAAAGTCAATCCAGACTTATTTGTCATAGAAATAGAGATATGTACATCTATATACAACATTGGTAATTTGTTAAAATCATATGACAATATACATAGTATGACATACATAACTAAAATCATGTTAACTGGCATTGCCATAAAAAAACACTGGATATTACGTTAATATGAATGACGGCTACTTAGAACAAAATTGAATGGCATTGCCAAGATAATATAGGGTCTACCATTTTGTTTCCCGCACCAAAACCAGAGATAAAACAGCTACTATGTATGCCATGCTAATTATATATAGTAACAAATAAGACACTCTGGAAAGCGTAGAAACCTAAATAATATATATATACAAGTGTATAATTATGCTACAGTAATTGGAGTATGTATTAAGACAATGTTAAAAACTACATGATAATTTAAAAATAAAATATTATATCATGCAAGTACAATCAATGTGACAATCCGCGAATCCGAGCCATGTCAATTTTGAAAAATAAATTTACTTGAAGCTACATCTGTAGGCTACATAGCCTAAATAAAAAATAATCGAAAATAATCAAAAGCAATGAAAAACAATGAACTAGTTATATATAACCAGTCTGTAGGTGTACAAATAGTTTATTTGGATTGTGTTTGGATTCTTAGAAATGTTGATAAAAATGTTTTTAAAAATGTGAAAATTAAAAAGAATGATGTCATGATCTGCGGGATATACTACTTCATTACAAAACTTTATGCTAAAATTGATGTCATCCCACGTAATCTCTTTATTGAAAAGTAATATTAGCATGAGAAAAGTATATAGATATAATTTATGTGTGTTTTTGTCTAACAATGTAAGGTGCACCATGAATAACACAACTTTGTCGGTGCCCTGCTTTGGAATAGTCCCCCTTTGGAAATAATTGAATCTCGACAGTAAGTCCGGAAAGAGTTGACAACTTTATATTTAATCCTGAATTTTCATATCGCGAAATACTCTTTTAAAGAAACTAAATGTTTTCTCTCCGCTCACTCGTAAAGATTCAATAGTATTGAAAGCCTCCGTGACAGAGAGGTAGCGAGCTCGGCCTCAGACCGACGGGGTTCGAATTTCGAGTCGTGTGTCTGGAGGGCAGTGTCATCTCATTCATCTCACCATACTCAGGAGGCTCTCCTGGGCCAGTTTAGCCTATATGTGGCCTAAAACCACATTTATTCATTTATTCATTCATTCGACATGGATCTGATTCTAGTTTACCACAGCTCTGAACTCGAGACGCGAGACGCGTTGGAAGTCTGTTATTCCATTCAACTATTCATTCAGTCAATCATCTATTCATTCATTCATTCATTCATTCATTCATTCATTCATTCATTCATTCATTCATTCATTCATTCATTCATTCATTCATTCATTCATTCATTTATTCATTCATTCATTCATTCATTCATTCATTCATTCATTCATTCACTTATTCGCTCGCTCGCTCGTTCGTTCGTTGGTTCATTCGTTCGTTCGTTCGTTAATTAGTTCGTTCGTTCATTAACTAATTAATTCATCCATTTAGTTATGCATTCATTCCTTTGTTCATTCATTCATTCTTTCAATCTTTCACCCATCCATTTATGATTCATTCAAAAGAAATTTAACCTTATAATGAAGTTGTGTCTCGCTACCTCGACACACAGCTTCAAGTAACGAAACTTACTCATATTTGTTTAATTTGTGATTCAGCATGTGCAAATCTTGATGTTTAAACACGCATTTAGTCAAAATAACAGTGATTTAATCAAAACAAAACGGGGAGAAAATGACTATATATCGCACAGAAATCATTTTGCATTAGTTGCTGTCTTAATTTTCGGCCAGCGTCGTAGCCGGTGGACCAACATTAAAACAGCATTGGGTTCTGAAAAAAAGATTACTGTAAAATTGAAACGTTGATGTCGATGTGGTTACAAACCACTGCTATGAACCTTATATAAATATTTAAGCTTTGTAAATATCAATCATGGTATTTATTATCTTTGCACTGTGATATAACATATCTATGCATGGGGTCGATCATTAGTGGAATCCGATTTTATCGGGTTAGGTAATAATGATCTAATCTTACTCTGATCTTCCAGACGGAACTGTACATGTTTCAAGTTGTGTGTGCATTATATAATGTATTGGTGCTACCTCGGGTGCTGCTCTTTGTATGTGATATTTCTACTGGCTGTTATTTTTAATCAATGTGTTCATTCCATACCACATGCTCAACCCTCACAACGCTCAAATAGGTTTATAAAGACCTTAGAGACCAAAGGGTTTTCAGCAATTTAAAATCATCATAAATGTCTTTGTTCGATCTTTCATATTTATTTGAGTACCTGTATTATGTGTTAATGACCACATTTTTTTTAATTTTTCAGTCTGGAGATCGACCTTAAATGGTTGAATCTGACGTCAATGGACGTCAGATACTGACGTTTAATGTCGGTCCCCGTGCTATAAGAGTTATTGTTTAAATATTGTTCAAATATTGTTTAAATAATAAGAAATATTCTTATCTACTTCTTTGCAGAAAGCGTTCTAAATTGATTTTCCTTTGAGTGGTATTCAGATGATTCATATTTTAATTGTCAATGTAAACTTGAAGGATACCTGGTATGATCTCCCTCGAACCCTGATTAGATCGCAAAATGTTTTATTGCAAATAATTTAAGTTTACTATTCTTATTCAAAGTACAAAATTTGTGAATGATTTGTTAATTACAATGCTGTCAAAGGCTGAACTGTAATGGAATCAATGTCGCATGACTTTTGCATTACGAGAAGTCATGATGCATTTTTTCTCATTTTCGATACAATTGCAAGTTCAATTTTTGCGTGGAAACGCCCATGACCTGACACAGTGTGTTAGAAATATTTGTTGCTATAAATACAGGGGTATATTTGCGACGTAATATAAACATGTTATATACAAAGCTTATTATATGCCATGTCTTATTCTTACACTCATTCTCAGTGTTATGCTTTTGCTCTACGGGTGGCAGTGTGGCCATGTTACACTCATTCTCAGTGTTATGCCTTTGCTCTACGGGTGGCAGTGTGGCCATGTCCATGAGCTTCAATGGCATCTTCACCTGCGTAGTTTTGTTCAAGGCTGTTCAAAATGTCGTCGAAATATACTCAAGTTGACTACGGCGCAATATTTTGGTTTTAAAACACACCACTAGCTACATTATTTTCTTTCCCGGCCGCGACGTTCTAAGCCCAGAATGGAGAGTTATTGTTAATCAAGTACAGGTCAATTATAATGGTAGGCCAAGCATGGTATGTGCGTGTAGATGGGCGCAACTTATAATCAATCAGGTGTGACCGAGTTGTTGATTTTGAGGGATCCTCATTATGGTCGTATGTGTTTTAGGTCCACATTCTTAGCTGCGAGAAAATACATCGTCCCTCGGCCTCGGCCTCGACCTGTTTCACAGCTAAAAATGTAGAACTACTCGGGTTTCATCCAGTGAGCGAGATAATAACTTAATGTTTAGTGAGTGGATTAACAATAATACTTTATTTAATCAGCGTGAGCCCAAAGAGCCATGCCTTGGGACCCCTACGGCGAACAATGTGAGTACAATAAACATGCAAAACAGTACTTGAGAAGAAGTATGTTTCAATAAAAGAAAAATCCACAGTTGTGACATGTCTACGGACAGTCCGTTGCAAAATTATTTATATTAAATACATGTATGTACACACATACACAAATACGAGTACCAATGCATTTGTACTTGTACAAATACACGCACTGACTATTAATATTACATCTATATGTATAAATACCTACATGTAATAATAATAGTGTATGCATGTTACCCTGAACCCCGGACATTGACCCTCCGTTCGTTTAATCTTTGGCTTGCGCCGTAGATCAAGGCGCGCTCACATGAACATAATAATTATAAATTTATTAAAACATTCAGCAGAAAAATAAGTCAAAAATAATTCGTGATGTAAAGATTTTAGCGCTGTGCATAAACGTGTAAGGAAAGTTAACTCAATGTGAGTTAAAAGAAAAAAAAAGACACCTTTTGGATGACATCATCTCAAATTCACAACAAGAGCAGGATACATGACAAACTCTCGAAATTATCGCGCACACAAGGTAAAATTAGCGCCGTAAATTTCGAATAATCACAACAAATTGGCTTTTTTTTAATAGTCCGAGAACTGCTTATTAACTTGCAGAAATTTGCGAAGAATACTTAAAAAAAACTTTTGAATTTATCGCGGCGTAAAAGCGCAATATATCGGACATTTTGATTTCGTTTTCAGATTTTTTTTAACTTGTCCGAGAACTGGTTATTAGCAACAGCTTTGAGCGCCGAACTTCATTGCAATAGCCCACCTTTTTAAATTAAAAATTAAAAGACGAGCTAAAACAGTCAAATATATCTAATAAAAGATGCCATAATGAAGTATAATGACATTTATTAATCGACAGGAGTTTAACTGTATGATGAAAGTGCCGAAACACACAGCGTCACGATAATATTGGTTTTGAATAAAAGCTCATTTGTACTGATTTGAAAATAAACTATTCAGAAACTATTTACGAGTATAATTTAAAATTAGGTAAGCAGTGCACCATGAAAAAATGTAACTATGAATATATATGAAATAAATAAAAATCATACCCTGAATATATTTATTTTATAAATATATTATATAAAATAATGTTATTTTTCAAAAATAGGTTATAAACTAATTAATTAAATAATTAATTAAACCCTTACTGTTTTAAAGGGAGTTGGTATGTTTTAATATGTTTTGCAATAGTTTTAATGTCTCTAAGAGCTAGACGTCACAAGTAGGGTTAAAAGTCACATTGTAACTTTATACTTTGACTTTTAACCTAAAGCCTGTGACTTCTTGGCGCAATGGGGACCTTCCAATATTCACTATTTTTTTCTTAGAATTCGTGATGGGATCTAATTAGCATATTTGCACCAATAGATATAAAACCGATGTATATTTTGCGGCATAGAGGATAATAAAAGATTGCGCTAAAGTACCAACATACATTTTTTAATAAATACTAATTCAGGTTTGTGAAGTCAAAAATCGAAAAAGTCTCCTAAGATTGGAACACATGGTGAGAATATTCCCAGTTTGCTGCAGGTCACATGATCAAGTATTAGTGACGTACTTGAAAGGGAACTCTCAGCCATTTCTAAGATATGGCGCTGTGATTTTAACCCCTGTGACATTTAGCCCCTCCCTCCTATACTCAACCTGACAAATTTCACCATATTTTATAAATGTAGCCAAACATAACCCCCAAAAAACATCTGGTGATGTGATCATTTTATCTGTTGTACAGAAAATTTTAAATGAGCATGCAACATAAAAAATATATAA
Organism: Flabesymbios commensalis; assembly: GCA_964017125.1. NCBI lineage: Eukaryota > Metazoa > Annelida > Polychaeta > Terebellida > Flabelligeridae > Flabesymbios > Flabesymbios commensalis. The sequence continues at coordinate 327,106 of OZ024907.1, read as the reverse complement.
TACCTTGTCATTCATCGATGCATGAGAAAATGTCCAAACAATTTTCACATTATCTGTTGTGATAGCATGTCTTCATGCTCCTTGGAAGATTTATCTGCACATATTGATCTAATATTGTATTATATTTATTATCTAATTCACGGTACAAGAGAGTATCCAGTAAAAACGAGGCGATAACAAAATAATGTTGTTTCAATGCTGGTGAACCGTCTGCAACGTTGGTCCACCACTTGGTCAACGTCTCTGGTCATAGCTCTATGTTCTGATATATATGATTTGATTTGCTTTGATTGTTCTTTCCTTTGCTTTAAGGCCTTGATCCCCATTTTGTCAGCAGATTGGGATGTTAGGGGGGCAGTCCTGACCAGTGCCCGGCGTGGTGGTATCTGTGGACACACATAACATCAGAAATGCATTTTTGATAACATACATATGTCATTATAGAGCGAGTGAAGGTATCAAGAGGCAAGTTTATGTGAGACCCACTTGGACAATTTGAACAGCTGATCCCGACGCAGAATATAACTCTAGCTGTATAATTATAATGCGAAATATTGTCACCCAACCAAACCCGAGTTTACTATGTCATCTCCATCAACTAGAAGCCGCGAATTGCTGTCGCAATTCTCGACTTGTAGTGGATGAAGATGATTTGAAGTGGCTGAAAAATTAAAGAAAATTACCATGTATTGGTAAACCAGTTTCTTGGAAATTTTCGTTCTAAAACCCTTGGTTGTTGGAAAATTATTCTTTTTTCAAGGATGTAAAATGATGCTTTAATGCATCGTGAGGGCTTAAAGGGTTAAAGCGCTGAAATATTAACCAAGGTACCAAAGGGGTTTTTTTAATTTGAAATCCTCATAAATATCTTGGTAAGCGTTTCCCGCTTCATTTTAATACCTATGTTATGGATTCACGGCCATTGTAAATATTTTACTCCTCCAGTGCGGGCATCAAGTCTGGACAAAATAAAAAATAAAACAGAATATTGATGCTATATACTCGAAAAAAAAACAATGATATCAAAAGCCAATGCCAGCATGTATGTCCTTACTTGTGTCAGTATCAGCCTCAGTCACCGCGTCGCCATCACATTCTCCTCCTTCTGGACATGACGTCATATCTGCTGCTGTAATGAATGAATCAATTTCGTAAAACCTAGCGTTTTTAAAACGAAAATTTTCATGGAACATTTTTTTCAAGTCATCTTCATTCACTGCATATCGAGAATTGCGGCAACAATTCGCGGCTCGTTGTGATGGATGAAGATGGCAATGATAAATTCAGGCTGGAATGGGCTAGAACCGCCAATCTGTTTTATTAGCAGGTTAAATGACAATTATTGAAAATAAAATGTGTGCTTAGACATCCAGATTTGCAAATGTTTGATCTCAAATTAAAAAAAAAAATGTATTTTTATTATGCACACCCTTAAGTTGTGGGTCGCGGTGAAAATGTAAAATTTACATTGTATGGCTTTATCGATAAATTTAACAATAAGGAGAATTCTGTGAAACGCAGTGACGTCACTCGGTGAAAACAAGGTTATATAACACCTCCTCCCCCATACTTCATTCCGTGAAACGCAGTGACGTCACTCGGTGAAAACAAGGTTATATAATACCCCTCCCCCATACTTCATTGTATTAGCCAGCTCAGTGAAAACAAAGGCGGTCAAGGTCATTGAGTTTCATAGAATTGTTTTTACCATAATGCATGTTAATTCAGAAGGCTACATGAGTTCAAGCCCGCGTTCACCGCTTTCCAAACAGGCAGTTTCGACAACTGCATCACCAACCCCCCCCCCCCCCCCCGCCCTATTGCAGTTCAAGCTACTAGTGAACTACTAGTGTGATGTGAGATGATAGCGATATTCGTATCATAATGAAAACCACTGCACGGAGTGTGAGAAACCTCATTTAATAAATGTGAATAATAACATAGTACTCATTCTGATTTATATAGCGTCACAATGAGGACTGTGATTTGATGATATCGCCATGTGACTGACCGAGACACTCTTTTGTTTATTAGGTTGAATACTCTACTATCGTTTTTCTGTCTTTCTGAATATACTTTTTATTGAACCCGTCAGGCATTAGGCCTACTTTCAAATTTTGAAGATGAGATATTTTGAATACATATTCTTCGGTAAAAGTGATGCAATCCATCACTCTAGACACGCCCACCTTCAATCCATCACTCTAAACACGCCCACCTTCAATCCATCACTCTAAACACGCCCACCTTCAATCCATCACTCTAAACACGCCCACCTTCAATCCATCACTCTAAACACGCCCACCTTCAATCCATCACTCTAAACACGCCCACCTTCAATCCATCACTCTAAACACGCCCACCTTCAATCCATCACTCTAAACACGCCCACCTTCAATCCATCACTCTAAACACGCCCACCTTCAAAATCAATAAACAATAATATGCCTAATTATGATATTTTAATATTTCGAATTTTTGATGAACTACTAGTTTTTTATGAAGTTGTGTCTCGCCACCGCGACCCATGAGTTCAAGTGGTTGAAAATGATTTATCTTTGTTTAATTTGAGACCAAACACATTCTCAATAACTGTACCTTGATAGGCCAATAAGATTGAAAACGACAATCTGCTGGGTAGTATTTGAAAGCAGCATCGGCAACGCCCCATGTTTGATGGGGGGTATTTTGATGGGCCTTTCCTGATATCGTTTATTTAAAATAAACTAAGATTTGTCGATTTAAACGTGTCAAATGATTGGTAAAAAATAGTTTTCAATCGTAATATATAAATTGCGATGATCACTATGGAATGTTAGCTCACTTGTTTTTTATGGATGTAATTAACAATGCTAGAAAAACATAATGCATAATATATCGATGTTAAGACGTATATAGATTAAGCAACAATATACTCTCTATTTGCCACGTGACACCAATAAATGAACATAAAACAAGTAAAATAACAATAAAAAAGTAACTCACTCATTTGTGATGCACTTGTATAAACCATGATAGAGAGCAGGACGAAGACTAAAACAGCTTTCATCTTGTCTTCCTTCACTCAGTGTGTTAACACAGGAGATGCGAGCGACGTGTTAAGAAGTGACAAAATGAGAATGATCGTGTCACCTATATGACACCTTGGACCCCTATATGATATATTGACCAATAAATCGAGGAAATTAAACAAAATAAATTTTCACCCACTTGAAGTTGTGTTTCGCTACCGCGACCTACAACTTCAAGTGGGTGAAAATTACACGTATTCTTTTAATTTGTGACCAAACATTTGCAAAGCTTTCTGTTTAAACACTCCTTACATACCCCAATAAGTGTGATTTGATGGCCAAATAAAACAGGTTGACGAATATTGTCGCGCTTAGCGTGTTCATGGTTAGATTCTATGTTCAGCCTTGAAGTCCTTATACGTGACAGCTGCTGATACACTGGACGAACCTTGGCCAAACATTTTCTTAACCCTATACCTTCTAGTGACGCATAATCATATGCGTCATATCACATCTTTAGAATGGCAATACAATAGAGCATGTGACTGAACAATACACTACGCTTCCATTTACCCTAACACCTATAAGCAATACTGAAGTCTTTTTTGATTCGTTTTATGCGCCAATTAACATGTTTAAATCGCAGTTATTGGGAACGAAATGTGTGTTTAAACATCAATTTTTGGACATTTGTGGTCCCAAATTAATCAAATATGCGTAATTGTCACGCGCTTTAAAGTTCTGGGTCGCGGTAGCGTGATACAAGTGGGTGAAAATGTAAATGATTTGATTTTGCACTTTCAGGGTAGAAGTGCCATGTGAATCACAGATGCGCGAGCAGAACCGAAGTCTTTCAACCGTCCCGATCATCTCTGAAAAATCACTTAATTTCCTATGGGTTTTTAGAACTAAAATTTTCATGCAACTGTTTGATAATAATATTTTTTTTCAACCACTTCAAGTCATCTTCATCCACCACAAGTCAAGAATTGCGACAGCAATTCGCGGATTGTAACGGATGAATATCACAATGGTAAAAAAGGTTTTAAAGGTTTGAGGGACGGATATTTACAGGGGCGATGGGTATCAGTTTAATTAAATCTAAAATTTCCATTTTTTACGGGTAGAAAACGCATTTATAAAACATGGTAATCATTGTGTGCATAGGCCCCTACATTTTCAATTAAAATTCATCTGCAATATTTAACAAATTGTCTAAGTGGCCATTGCACCTCAAGGGTCGACACTAACCTAACGTCATCGACACATTTCATATTTCGTAAGCATGGTAAGGTATAAATCAATATTATATGTGCTATTTCAAGAGTAGCCAGGTGCTGATGGTTGACTAAATATTTTGGTTGATCTGAGAAACGATGACAAGACTCTATGTATATCGGGCGATTTGACCCTTGTATAGCCACGAGCTAGATATATATTTTATATTCAGATAAGGTCGTGTTTCGCGATAACTTCAAGTGGACAAACTTACTTGAATAATTATGTACAATTGAAATGAAAATATGTATACAAGTAGCTGACATAACCCTTACAGTGCGGGGACCGACTTTAGTCGTCTGAATCTGACGTCTCTAGACGTCAGATTCTGGCGACTAAAGTCGATACCCTCACTGTAAGAGTAAAAATTTGTATAGGGCCTACTGGCCGTAGACCCATAACATGGGTATTCAAATGAATCAGAAATAGCTAACTAGGACATAAATAATGATTTCAAATTGAAAAACCCTTTGGTCTCCATAGTTATTATATAATCATTCAGCGCTTCAAGGGTTAAGGCTCAATTCTCCTTCAGATTTGTTCAGAGGAAAAATATAAAGGCTGGAAACGGCCGTACACGGCATTAGCACTTAAAGTGTCTATGTATATATCAATCAGCAGCTGTTTATGTTCAGATGTCACAATTCTCAGCTAGGGTATATATTTATATTAATTCCAGGGCATCTTCAACGACAAATATAAAGGCTGGAAACGGCCGTACACGGCATTAGCACTTTAAACCTTAAAGCGTTGAATTAGTTTGTAAAAAACATCGCAACCAAAGGGGTTTTTTCAATTTGAAATCATCATGAATATCTAAGTCAGCTCTTTCTCATTCATTTGAATACCTGTGTTATGGGTCTACGATCAATCTAAATATTTTCACTCTTACAGTGCGGGGATCGACTTTAGACGTCAGAATCTGCCGTCTACAGACGTCAGATTCTGACGTCTAAAGTCGATCCACGTGCTGTAAGGGTTAAGGGTCAATTTATGCATAAATCACCAGCTGTTCATGTTTAGATGTCGCAATTCACAGCTGGGATATATTTATATTAATTCTAGGCCATCTTCAAAGCCTGAAAATGATTAATAGACTTAGTCAAAGTAGGCCCACTATGAAGTAATGTAAATCATTTGAATAAACATGGACGAAAAAAAAAAAAACTGCAAGCCTATCGTAAATTAGGCTATACGTGCATGACAGCAAGCACATCATGAAATAGGTTATGTGCATGAAAATATACATGAATAATGATAAAACTACAAATATAACTTAGTTGAAATTTGTCATAGCATACATACTCACTCACCAGGTGTCGTCAAGGTATTTACACATAGAGGGCTTACATTTTCATTCACTTGAATAGTCAAAGCTAATGGGCACTAATTGACCTTCTTTTGAGACATATATACAGTTTTATGACAGTTTTTACATAATTCGACAATGCCGATTCCAAATCTATGAGTGCCAGATTGTAAACCTTGAGCACATTTCACTAAATGCTAAATTAAAAATTGTCGCCAAAATTTATTAAGCAAATTGAATTTCTATTGATTTATGACATTGCTATCAGTAATTTATGGTTTCTAGATGATTTGGCAATAAGAAATTCATTTCTTGGCTTTTTGAGATAGTTTGACTTATCTTCGTCTACAAATCCAAGATGGCCGCCGTTCTTTCGTTTCTGAGAAATAATTCAGGGCTTATGAACAATGATCTCTCGTTGTATTTGAAATCGGAATAATTCAGTATATAAGGGGTAGATGCTCTTTGAATGGATTGTGTTATGTGATGAACACTTTCTATAAATAGTGTAATCTTTACTGATGTTAAAACACTCACCAGATGTCGCTCTTCTTCTTATAATATACTTTTAGTATGCCTGTCATGAACCTGTGACTTTTCTGAATATTAAAGAGTTGTATTGTTATTACTCTTGTTATCATTTATTGATACGCTTCATCGGTATGTAACAGATTCTAATGCTTACATTTCATTGCAATTAAATGGGAACCAAATTGTGGAACCGTTTTAAAGGTTAATGCGAGTAAGTGTAGCATGCGACACTTACAGGGGCTTTGTAACCAAACAGAACGTGTTATCATCCCCACCATTCTGTTACATTTGGATACTAATGTACTAATATGGACATTTTATGGCAAAGCATGCTGAGCGATATCAAGAGTAGTTAATTTTTGCAGGCCTCAAAACCAAGATGATTATCCTATTTTCACCAATGAATCTTCTTTTCAAAACCATCTATAATAGTGTCGTCAATAATAAGTGTGTGTTCAATGGCACTGCATGTCTGACTCCAAATAAGATTTGAAAGAGTCACTGGCGTGAAAGCCACCTATGGTAATTCACAATACAAACTTGTAATATGCAATATAAAAACGATAAATCATGTGTCGGGATGACTCCCATTACATGCATTAAGACTCAGAAAAGTCGATGGCAAGTTAAAAATTCTGTATTTGCAAATATTTGGTCTCAAATTAAAATATAAAATTTATTTTCACCCACTAGAAATTGTCAGTAAAGGCAGCAAAGGCGCAGCTTAGTGAGGAGTGGGTTTGTGAGTAGAGGCAGCAAAAGCGCAGCTTAGTGAGGAGTGGGTTTGTCAGTAGGGGCATCAAAGGCGCAGCTTAGTGAGGAGTGGGTTTGTCGGTAAAGGAAGCAAAGGCGCAGCTTAGTGAGGAGTGGGTTTGTGAGTAGAGGCAGAAAAGGCACAGCTTAGTGAGGTGTGGGTTTGTGAGTAAAGGAAGCAAAGACGCAGCTTAGTGAGGTGTGGGTTTGTGAGTAAAGGAAGAAAAAACGCAGCTTAGTGAGGAGTGGGTTTGTCAGTAGAGGCAGCAAAGGCGCAGCTTAGTGAGGAGTGGGTTTGTGAGTAGAGGCAGAAAAGGCACAGCTTAGTGAGGTGTGGGTTTGTGAGTAAAGGAAGAAAAAACGCAGCTTAGTGAGGAGTGGGTTTGTCAGTAGAGGCAGCAAAGGCGCAGCTTAGTGAGGAGTGGGTTTGTCAGTAGAGGCAGCAAAGGCGCAGCTTAGTGAGGAGTGGGTTTGTGAGTAAAGGAAGCAAAGACGCAGCTTAGTGAGGAGTGGGTTTGTGAGTAGCGGCAGAAAAGGCACATCTTAGTGAGGAGTGGGTTTGTGAGTAGCGGCAGCAAAGGCGCAGCTTAGTGAGGAGTGGGTTTGTGAGTAAAGGAAGCAAAGGCGCAGCTTAGTGAGGAGTGGGTTTGTGAGTAGCGGCAGCAAAGGCGCAGCTTAGTGAGGAGTGGGTTTGTGAGTAAAGGAAGCAAAGACGCAGCTTAGTGAGGTGTGGGTTTGTGAGTAAAGGAAGAAAAAACGCAGCTTAGTGAGGAGTGGGTTTGTGAGTGAAGGCAGCAAAGGCACAGCTTAGTGAGGAGTGGGTTTTATTGTCAGTAGAGGCAGCAAAGGCGCAGCTTAGCGAGGTGTGGGTTTGTCAGTAGCGGCAGCAAAGGCGCAGCTTAGTGAGGAGTGGGTTTGTGAGTAAAGGAAGCAAAGACGCAGCTTAGTGAGGAGTGGGTTTGTGAGTAGCGGCAGAAAAGGCACAGCTTAGTGAGGTGTGGGTTTGTGAGTAGAGGCATCAAAGGCACAGCTTAGTGAAGTGTGGGTTTGTGAGTAGTGGCAGCAAAGGCACAGCTTAGTGAGGAGTGGGTTTGTGAGTAGTGGCAGCAAAGGCACAGCTTAGTGAGGTGTGGGTTTGTCAGTAGAGGCAGCAAAGGCACAGCTTAGTGAGGTGTGGGTTTGTGAGTAGAGGCAGCAAAGGCACAGCTTAGTGAGGAGTGGGTTTGTGAGTAGCGGCAGAAAAGGCACAGCTTAGTGAGGTGTGGGTTTGTCAGTAGCGGCAGCAAAGGCGCAGCTTAGTGAGGAGTGGGTTTGTGAGTAGCGGCAGCAAAGGCGCAGCTTAGTGAGGAGTGGGTTTGTGAGTAGCGGCAGAAAAGGCACAGCTTAGTGAGGTGTGGGTTTGTCAGTAGCGGCAGCAAAGGCGCAGCTTAATGAGGAGTGGGTTTTATTGTCAGTAGAGGCAGCAAAGGCACAGCTTAGTGAGGAGTGGGTTTGTGAGTAGAGGCATCAAAGGCGCAGCTTAGTGAGGAGTGGGTTTGTGAGTAGAGGCAGCAAAGGCACAGCTTAGTGAGGAGTGGGTTTGTCAGTAAAGGCAGCAAAGGCGCAGCTTAATGAGGAGTGGGTTTTATTGTGAGTAGCGGCAGCAAAGACGCAGCTTAGTGAGGAGTGGGTTTGTGAGTTGCGGCAGCGAAGGCACAGCTTAGTGAGGAGTGGGTTTTAAAAAAAAACTAATGTGTAAGATTGGGGTTCGCATATATATAAGAATCTTGCAACGCAGAGGACTGCGCTTTTCTATATAGGTCCCCAGAGTCGCGACAGGAGCATGAAGTAAATAACAACACGGTCTGTCATTGAATATGACAAGACATGACTGGAGGGTCCCATGACAGGTCAACTTTTCTGTCCACAGCTTACGATTTGTACTGGTTTGTCCTCTGCTCAATTCTACCCCCATCCAGTCATGTCTTCCTTTTTATTGTATAAATTTTATTGTATAAATTAAAATATATTTCATCGGCTGGTTAGCCTGGCGGTGATAATTATCCTAGTCTGGTTAGGTGTTCATCCCGGGTGTACCCCCTGTCCCTACCCCTACCCTGTCCGTTGTTGCCCAGCCTCGGCACCGTGGCTTAGACAAACATCAAGCCTTTACCATCAGCCGTAATAAGAGTCCTAACTGCGTAAATGCCCCGTTTTGAGTCACTACTGGTTTGACATCACTTTTTAGGCCTAGGTGTTATGTTATTTATGAGCCGCTGTGTCAGGTGCTTTGTTGACAAGTGGATAGTGGATAGTTCGGATGCAACTGTGCGTTTTGGTATTTATCTTACCCTATTTTTAATAATTAGGATATATAAATAAACTGGTCGGTGCAATCCCAGATTCCACATAAGTAAGTAGTAAGTGTTTATTTATTATAGTGACATGCACATATACAACATAGACATAATTATCATGGTCATGAACAATATGATATGCCGGGCCAATGTGGCTTATAATGTCACTTTATGGTCATGAGCAATATGATATGCCGGGCCAATGTGGCTTATAATGTCACTTTATGGTCATGAGCAATAGGCTATGCCGGGCCAATGTGGCTTATAATGTCACTTTATAAAAGGTTACATTAAACAAAACGTCACAGGTCATTTTACCCTATTAAGTACACTCCCTGGCAAACTCGGAGATAAACTGTGTTTTTTTAATGTTAGTCCACTGTCGACGACCCTGACCCAACATGAAAACAACATTGGGCCAATGTCTTGTGTTAAGGAGGTTAATTCACTCATTCACCATTCTATGGGATCACCACAAGCAGATCTCTGTTTGCGTGAGAACCTCACCAGATCAACTATGTGTGGACCGGTGGTCTTGGTCTTGTGGAGGTGCTGACAGGTGCGGCCGGCGAGGTCTTCTGGAGTGTAAAGACCAAACTTATACTGATGTTTCCAAGCAAAATACTCCTGGTACAACGCGTCGTCACCGTCTAAAAGTTTCAAATATTCAGCCACGGCTTTCACCGATTTGAATTTTGTGAGATCAATGTATGAATTTGGGGGTAGTACTGCTTTATAAGCGCCTGACCCTCCTCCGGCCACCAGGGGTACCATGCTAAAGATGAGGCCTATCCATGGCTTCTCAGTAACGTACCCATTACACATAGAGTTCTCATACGCCACATAAAACTTGTACTGTGAGAAAGTCTCACTGCACCATTCTCCTTTTGGACAGTTTAGTTCTCCACAACTGCCATACATGTCAACATTAACATACTTCGATAGTTTTTTAACAAACTGTTGCCTCTTGCTTTGCGTTGCACAGTGTGAAGACATCCACATGACCAATTTGTCTTCCGGTTTGATCACTTTAAGGTCATCAGGGTCATCGTTGGTTAGTCCCTGTCGCGGTATCATGCCAAACTTAGAGCTATCTATATCTGCATGTTTATGATAACTCATCGTGTGGTTGAAGTCTAACCTATATTTGAATTGGGGTTTCACATAGTGAAAGGACTCACTGCTGTAGAACACCCACCTCTGCTCAGGTGGGCGATAATGGGGCATGGGATGGTACATGGCCCTGGCAGGGATAATCACTACATCACTGTTGTTGTACTGACTCATATCAGCCGTGAATAGGCAACTTCTCCCCGTCATCGGATCTTTGACAGAAGTCAGTTTAATTCCAGTGTGCGGATGACCCTTCATTCTATAAGTAAGTACCAATAATACATCCGGTTTTCCTACTAACGTATCTCCCACGTTGAGCTTTATCTCAGTTTCCACAAAGGTATTTCCAATTGTGGTGATTCTGCGGCAGTACAGATACAGGTCGGCAATAGCACTTACGTTATTCTCATATGCACAAGTTGAAGCGTTATTTAAAAGCATCTGATTTGAATCATTTTTTGAAAGAGGTATATTGTTTCCTGGTAAATCAACATAGACTGGATTGTATAGGTTTTCTTGCATTAGACTCTTTCCTGACATAGTCACTGCGCAGACTGTCAATATTCCCAGGAATGCAGCCAACGCTTTCATATTAGATATCCCAGATAAGATACTAATTTCACCCAGTGTTGTTTTAAGGTTGTTCCACCGTCTGCGACGCTGGCCCAGCATTACATCGCCGCTGGGTATATGTCTAGTGCGTGTTGGTATTGTAGGGGGTATCAGAGTCATGGTATTATCATCATTCACCCCAAACCACAGTGTTACAGTAGGCCTAGAACAAAGGTTATAGGTTCTGACCGTGTTTTAATCTGGATCGCCAGCTCTTAGTTCCCAATGCCGTTACTACAACACAAAATTGACAAAACACAATTAAATTTAGTTATCGTAAGTCTAAATAAAGCTGTTGATGTAAACTACACAAATGGTCATTTTTCACAGTATAAAAGCAGCAGAAATGAAGCCAATCATGCAGCTCGATTACAAATTTATTTTAGTTCTTGCATATTATGTGTGTAAGCTTACAACCCGGGTGGTAATACTCAAATTCAGTTGAAATAAAAGTATTTGGTCCAAATACAGTCGGAATTTACCCCTTAAATCGCTACAATAACATTTTCATCCACTTAACTCTTTAACCGCGGTGCCGAATTTATTCGGTTTTTCGCTTGATTATTAACACATTCCGTACCGCCTTTTAACATGTTTAAACAGGTAAAAGGCACAATGTGACATCAATCAGCACGATTTGAAAAGAGTTGACCTCCATTTTGTCAAATCTGAATAATTTTCACTCACTTGAAGTTGTGGATCGCGTCAGCGAGACACAACATCAGGTGGGTGAAAATTCCAGTTGAATAATTTGGCGGTTAAAGGGTTAAAGTTTTGTCTGGCTACCGCGATCCACAACTTCAAGTGGATAAAAATTACTCGTATTTGTGGTCGGACCAGGCCCAGCGGAAGCAATTTTCAACTGGTTCGGCCACTGACTAGGTGGAAGACGTTTACCCCATCCCACCGAAAATGTTAGGAATAATCAAGACAACAAATGACTTTGGCCGAAAACTGGTCCGGCCAAGATCAGCCGTAGCTGCTTCGCTGTCCTGATTTGAGAACAAATATTTGCAAATCTTGATGTTTGGACATACCAATCGCTGTCATTTAATCTGGTCGTCTTGATTGTTAGTGATTATAGGTGATTATTATTGATTATAGGTGATTTTACTGACTATTATAGTGATTGTTCTCAATTTTTAGTGGTTATCGTTAATTATTGGTGATTATTGCTGATTAATAGTGATTATTCCTGATTGTTAGTGATTATTCCTGATTGTTAGTGATTATTCCTGATTGTTAGTGATTATTGCTGATTTTTAGTGATTATTCATGCTTATTAGTGATTATTGCTGATTGTTAGTGATTATTCCTGATTGTTAGTGATTATTGCTGATTATTAGTGATTATTCCTGATTGTTAGTGATTATTCTTGATTGTTAGTAATTATTCCTGATTGTTAGTGATTATTGCTGATTTTTAGTGATTATTCCTGATTGTTAGTGATTATTGCTGCTTTTTAGTGATTATTCCTGATTGTTAGTGATTATTCCTGATTGTTAGTGATTATTGCTGATTATTAGTGATTATTCCTGATTGTTAGTGATTATTCCTGATTGATAGTGATTATTCCTGATTGTTAGTGATTATTGCTGATTTTTAGTGATTATTCCTGATTGTTAGTGATTATTCCTGATTGTTAGTGATTATTGCTGACTATTAGTGATTATTCCTGATTATTAGTGATTATTCCTGATTGTTAGTGATTATTCCTGATTGTTAGTGATTATTGCTGACTATTAGTGATTATTCCTGATTATTAGTGATTATTCCTGATTGTTAGTGATTATTCCCGATTGTTAGTGATTATTCCTGATTATTAGTGATTATTTCTGATTGTTAGTGATTATTCCTGATTATTAGTGATTATTGCTGATTATTAGTGATTATTGCTGATTATTAGTGATTATTCCTGATTGTTAGTGATTATTCCTGATTGTTAGTGATTATTCCTGATTGTTAGTGATTATTGCTGATTATAACTGATTATTGCTGATTATTAGTAATTATTCCTGATTATTAGTGATTATTGTTGATTATTAGTGATTATTGCTGATTATAACTGATTATTGCTGATTATAAGTAATTATTCCTGATTATTAGTGATTATTCCTGATTGTTAGTGATTATTCCTGATTGTTAGTGATTATTCCTGATTGTTAGTGATTATTGCTGTCTATTAGTGATTATTCCTGATTGTTAGTGATTATTCCTGATTGTTAGTGATTATTGCTGTCTATTAGTGATTATTTCTGATTGTTAGTGATTATTCCTGATTGTTAGTGATTATTCCTGATTGTTAGTGATTATTCCTGATTGTTAGTGATTATTCCTGATTGTTAGTGATTATTCCTGATTGTTAGTGATTATTCCTGATTGTTAGTGATTATTCCTGATTGTTAGTGATTATTCCTGATTGTTAGTGATTATTGCTGATTATTAGTGATTAGTGCTGATTATTAGTGATTATTGCTGATTTTTAGTGATTATTCCTGATTGTTAGTAATTACTGCTGATTGTTAGTGATTATTCCTGATTGTTAGTGATTATTGCTGATTGTTAGTGATTATTCCTGATTGTTAGTGATTATTCCTGATTGTTAGTGATTATTCTTGATTGTTAGTAATTATTCCTGATTGTTAGTGATTATTGCTGACTATTAGTGATTATTCCTGATTGTTAGTGATTATTCCTGATTGTTAGTGATTATTCCTGATTGTTAGTGATTATTCCTGATTGTTAGTGATTATTCCTGATTGTTAGTGATTATTCCTGATTGTTAGTGATTATTCCTGATTGTTAGTGATTATTCCCGATTGTTAGTGATTATTCCTGATTGTTAGTGATTATTCCTGATTGTTAGTGATTATTCCTGATTATTAGTGATTATTCCTGATTATTCCTGATTATTGCTAATTATTAGTTTATTTATTTATTAGGCTTTATATACACAAATATATACAATAAACGTACAAATAGGCAATTGTGAATTAAATTGTGTACATCAGGATGTCGACTACAGCTGACCAGCACCCTAACTAAGTTCGACATCCAGGATACAATTTATATACATGGTAATTACATTTAAAATTACACTTAAAAGTAAAATTAAATATAAATATATTATACATATTTTTTGTTTCCCGCGCTAAAACCAGAGATAAAATAACTACATATTAGTATAAAGTAGCAAAAAACCCCTCTTGAAAGCGTAGAAACTTATAAAACAACAACAAGTAGAACAAGTTTTAAAAGCATGCAACTTTGTACATGGTAATTCCACTTAAAAGTAAAATTAAATAAAAATATATTATACATAATTTTTGTTTCCCGCGCTAAAACCAGAGATAAAATAACTACATAATAGTATGAAAGTAGCAAAAAAAACCCTCCGGAAAGCGTAGAAATTTATAAAACAACTACAAGTGGAGCAATATTTAAAAGTATGCAACATTATAACAATATCATTATTTTAGTTTTATAAGATCTTCACAATTTCAACGTTGTAGATATTTGCTTGACTGCGGAGCAAGTAGAAGGTGACCAGGATGCCCTGAGCCACAACACTCAAGCCAAATACCATATAATATCATGATAATACAATAACACTATACTATATTAGGAGTATTTTTAAAGACGATAATACAACTATGTGGTATTAAATAGAGCCCTCGACACGAACATAACGCTAGTCCCTTAAGAATAAAAGTACTTTGATTAGTCTAAATTGCATCTGCTGGCGTCAGCTCGAATAGCCGTCGTTCAGCCGAAGAAATCCATCTATGCTATACTATTCTGAGCTGAACTGGTGGCTCTCGCCTGTCAACACATGAGTATCGACACATGAGAAGCCATGCATATTGGCCAGATGAGCATGTTTGTGTATAACACTGGTTTGTGTATAACACTGGTATTGTTGTGGCTGCCCCGAAGAAACAACAAAGACGAAATGGAGTTGACGTGAGATTTACTCGTGAACTGCAATACAATAACCCATAGCTCTACGCCACTGACGTAAGGCATACAAATCATCACGATTGGATGACTGAACGGGGTGTGCGAAAACTTTAGATTTCATGGTCAGCAAATGATTGGGAGTTAGCGGCTCTTGAGATAAGGGATCATCCAAATTTTGGACGGCTAGCGGACGACTATTAATTACAGCTGCTGTTTCGGCCAAGACAGTCAATAAACTTTCATCATTCAATTGACTACCTTGCTCGATCAGAATGCCTTCTATAACTCGCCTAGCAACTCCAATCATTCGCTCCCAAACACCACCTCTGTGGCTTTGATTAGTACTTTGATTAGTCTAAATTGCATCTGCTGGCGTCAGCTCGAATAGCCGTCGTTCAGCCGAAGAAATCCATCTATGCTATACTATTCTGAGCTGAACTGGTGGCTCTCGCCTGTCAACACATGAGTATCGACACATGAGAAGCCATGCATATTGGCCAGATAAGCATGTTTGTGTATAACACTGGTTTGTGTATAACACTGGTATTGTTGTGGCTGCCCCGAAGAAACAACAAAGACGAAATGGAGTTGACGTGAGATTTACTCGTGAACTGCAATACAATAACCCATAGCTCTACGCCACTGACGTAAGGCATACAAATCATCACGATTGGATGACTGAACGGGGTGTGCGAAAACTTTAGATTTCATGGTCAGCAAATGATTGGGAGTTAGCGGCTCTTGAGATAAGGGATCATCCAAATTTTGGACGGCTAGCGGACGACTATTAATTACAGCTGCTGTTTCGGCCAAGACAGTCAATAAACTTTCATCATTCAATTGACTACCTTGCTCGATCAGAATGCCTTCTATAACTCGCCTAGCAACTCCAATCATTCGCTCCCAAACACCACCTCTGTGGCTTGCTGTGGGTGGATTACATACCATTTCACAACCAAATTTTAACAGATCTGCTCGAGCACCTACAAAATTAGTTCCTTGATCGCATCTCAGTAATTTTAGGGGACCTCGTAAGGCGACAAGGCGTTTAAATGAATTCAAGAAACTGTCAGTGCTAAGAGTATACAAAACCTCTAAATGTACAGCTCTGCAATTTAAGCATGTGAACAAAATGCCATATCTTTTTAGTTCTCGTCTGCCTGATTTCACTACAAAAGGCCCGAACAGTCTGCTGCACACTCAAGGAAAGGAGGACTCTGTGAGAGTCTGTCACTGGGAAGGTCGCTCATTTTTTGGGCACAAGGGTTTGATCTTAAACTAGTCACATCATGAGTTTCTGGCATAATGACGGGGTGCTTTACGTCATATGCGAGTGAACCATGTTGCAACCTGCCACCTACTCTCAACAGACCTTGACCATCAAGGAAAACATTCAGTTTGTACAGTTTGCTTTTAGAAGACACAGGCTTGTTTTGAGCAATTTTATTTATCTCTTCTCTGAAGTGTTCTGTTTGTACGATTCGTTCTATGACAACCTCACTAGCTTCGATTTCGCGTAGGCTCAACTCCCCGGTGGCTTTCACATTACCAGATAGACAGTTATTAATGAACCTCATGACGCAAGCCCATAGTTTCTTAGTGCTGAACCAATTACCAAAGGTTTTTGAAGACAATTCTATCTGCTCTACATTTATGTTGTGACAGATTTCTAGATCATTTTGGTCAATATCTGAGTTAACTTTATCATCAAATTCAATATCATGGTACAGGAACTGAGGTCCGTATAATCAGCGATCTGTGAATACAGCACGTGAACCATCATCTACGAGTTCTGTTTACCCTCAACATGAAACCACTGGTTGGGGTCTGAGCCAGCCCGAACTCTCTGAACACGATTAGCAACAAAAACTTTGGACATCGCATGTTATACCAGCATAGTCCTTTCTGAATCTTAGTAGTATACTTAAAAGATTATTTTGCAAATCATGACCTTGCAGCAAACATTCGTTAAGGCTCACATTGTTAAACTTGGCACTACAATCAAACACGACTCTTAATTTATTTGGAGTCGGATGTAAGAATACATGATCTACTACATGGTATGACATTCCGTGAAAATCATTTTGGCAATGTAAGTGTACTTGACGAATCAATGCTTTTAATCATTAAATTTATGATTACTTCTGATTTTGATTTAACCCTACCATTCATGGTGGTTAAGTCCAATGTAGCGTCGTCGCCACTTACACCAAGAGAATTTAGCAATTGCTTCGTCACAAAATGCGAATTCGACTGTGTATCCAGCATAGCGTAAGTTAATACCCCTTCCCCTGTTGAAGGGTGACTAACTAACACTGGAACTATCATAGTAGTGGCACGATTTGGTGTGCACATATCAACATTATGTGATGATGCTTGCTCTTTAACTTGAGTTTGTTGATTAACAGAATCATTGTTTTGAGTCTTATTATAGTCGTGCAGTAAAGAAGGGTGTTTGAGTTTACATACCATGCATGTGTGTTTCCCTCTACAATCCTTACTCTGGTGTCCGCGTCTAAGGCAGCCATAACACAACCTGTTTTTCATTATTGCACCCTTTCTTTCGGCAAGACTCATACTCATGAACTCTGGACATTTTGTTATGTAATGGTCGGTTGACTTACAAATTGTACATTACCAGATCGACAGTTATTAATGAACCTCATGACCCAAGCCCATAGTTTCTAAGTGCTGAATTAATTAGGGAAGACAAGAGGACAGCTATGTCCTTTGTCTGTGATGATCATGAATTTAGCTGCCGCATTAACGATGAGGCTTCAATTTGCACAGCAGAGCTGTTAGCTATTGAAGCTGCCATCGAATACATCTGGGATAGTAATGACGAGGAGTTCATGATCATCACAGACTCGCTATCTTCATTGCTGGCTCTTAAGAGTCAAAAACTCAACAACCCAATTGTTTCCAATATTTTGCATATGTGTCACTACTTGTCTGGGCACAAGGACATTATTTTTTGCTGGGTATCCAGCCATATTGGAATACAGGGTAATGAACGGGCTGATGTTTTGGCCAAGGCTGCCCTGGATAAGACAAAACAGTTTTATTATATACCATATACTGATTTCAAGTATAACATCTCGGTCTACCTTGATGACATTTTGCAAGGTGAATGGAACATCAATGTCACCAGCAAATTGCTCGAGGTACAACCAATCATTAAGCGATCTTTTACACCAATGGAACGCCGAAGAGATGACGTTGTCTTATGCAGGGCCAGAATTGGCCATGCCTATTTCACAAACGGCTATTTATTGAGAGGAGAAATGCGACCTATGTGCTGCAATACTCGTCTCACTGTAAGACATGTCCTTCTCAGTTGTGCGAAATATGCGCACATCAGAAGGAAGTATTTTGCATTTAATTCCTTATTTGAGCTATTCAGGGACACCCCTGCTGGTTTTATTATTCAGTTCCTTCGGGAATGTAACCTATATTCTATGTTTTAATTATTAGACTTAGACTTGTAGTTTTTACACAATCACTCCAATTTCATGGAGATATAGTGACTTGATAAGTCGTTCATTTTATAATAACTTCATATTTTACATTATTTATACTGATATTTTTATACTCATTAAACTGTGTTGTAGTGCAGGCGCTACAACATGTCATCAGACTCGTTACATATAGGTGCCAGGAGCATCGTCATCTTATCATATCAAACACTTTAAACTGAATATTTTAGTACGATCATGCTTTTATTGGCTTTGTCTTTCCTTTACTACTTTAACTATACAATATGGGATATTGTAATACCTGGAATTTTCACTTAAATGGCCATACTGGCCGAAAAGTGAAGTAAAGCATTTTACTTACTTACTTACTGAACCAATTACTAAAGGTTTTTTGTCGCTAATCGCTGATATAACATATAATAATAAAACATACACAAATGACAGCGACATTTCTAATATCTTCAACTAACATTTCACTAGCGTGGCCGATAAATATTTAAGTAAGTAAGTAAGTAAAATATTTGCTTGACTTCACTTTTCGGCCAGTATGGCCATTTAAGAAAATTCCAGGTATTACAATATCCCATATTGTATAGTTAAAGTAGTAAAGGAAAGACAAAGCTAATAAAAGCATGTTCGTACTAAAATATTCAGTTTAAAGTGTTTGATATGATAAGATGACGATGCTCCTGGCATATATATGTAACGAGTCTGGTGACATGTTGTAGCGCCTGCACTACAACACAGTTTAATGGGTATAAAAATATCAGTATAAATAATGTAAAATATGAAGTGATTATAAAATGAACGACTTTTCTAGTCACTATATCTCTATGAAATTGGGGTGATTGTGTAAAAACTACAAGTCTAAGTCAAAACAGTGTGATTGTCAAAACAAATATATAATATATACTATAATACTATATACTATATTCAAAAAAGTAAACCCATTTAGACATAAATATGAATGACATAAACAATGAACAGAGAAACCATCAAGTAAGTAAGTAAATGTCTTCTTTACTTCACACTTCGGCGAGTACGGCCGGAGACATCATGAAACCACAAAAAATTCTCAAAAATTAAAGACTTACAGTGCCCCCACTGTTGGTAACAAGGTATGTGATATTGGAGGACATCACAGAGCGATCACAAACCGTGAGGACACCGTAAGTCACCACAGGCTAATTGTACAGCAATGGCTTCTCTATGACATGCTGCATTATCCGCCAGGATGCCACAGAGAAACCTTTAAAACAATAAAGTGAAAAAATAAGTATATGGCACTGGTTTCTTTCGGACATCCCGTCCATCGCCAGGATGCCAAAGAGAAACCACTGCAAACACAAAAAAACAAATCATAGAGGAACTATGAGTAGACCTACAATGCCCCCACAGCTGGGGATCGGGTCTGTCATCGAGAACTAGCACGACAGAGCGATCACAATCCGTGAGAGCACTGTAAGTCAACACAAGTACAATGGAAAAATATATAAAATATATAAATATGAATACATAAAGAATATATAAAGAATTTAAACTGAAAACTATTCGAAAAAAAAACATAACAACCTCAGTGAAAAACCACCGGAAAGCAAACACAAAAAACTTCACGTCAAAAAAAATAACAAAACCTGGTTCGATGAAAGGTTTGGGTGTGCTTGGCCTTCTAAGAAGGTGCCCAGGGGGGACCACGCGGAGGTGACACCCTTCCCCCCCCCCCCCCGATAAATATTTAAGTCGCCCACGAAAAGACAGCACACACCTACCAAACATGCAACTTCTCAAAGAGTTTATCAAGGGCAAACTTCCAGTAGGGAATATTTATAAAATACCATTGATAACAGAGCATTTAGTCATGAAATTTATCAGTCAACTTGATTCAAATAAAGCTACAGGAAAAGATAATATATCTGCAAAGATTCTAAAACTTTCTTCCCCCGTAATAATTAAACAGATTTGTGATATTTGTAACCATAGCATTCGCCATAACACATTTCCTGCGGATTGGAAAATAGCTCGTATTACTCCTCTTCATAAGAGAAATTCTACTCAAGATCCTGAAAATTACAGACCCATATCTATATTACCACTTATGTCCAAAATTTCAGAAAAACATGTGTATAATTCTCTTTATGAATTTTTAAGCGTGAACGATTTATTTTCGTCAAAACAGTACGGATTTCGCAGTAATCATGCTTGTGAAACTGCACTCATCGCCATGACGAATAACTGGCTCAATTCTATTTAAAAAAAATGAATATTGTGGAGTACTTTTTATAGACCTATGTAAAGCGTTTGATCTTGTTAACAAAAATATATTGCTCGAGAAGCTAAAATTATACAACTTAGATGATAATTCCCTTCTTTGGTTTCAATCATACTTAACAGATCGTAAACAAGCAGTTAAAATTAAATTAAATTCTTCGAACGAACTTACTACTGAATTCGGCGTTCCTCAAGGTTCAATACTAGCCCCGTTATTATTTCTTATTCACATTAATGATTTGCCGCTGGAGAATTCTACAGGAAATACAGCTTTATTTGCCGATGACGCAACCATTAGTGTATGTAACAAGAACATCGACATTGTAAAGCAGAACTTAGATTTAGAAGCTGAGAGAACCTATAACTGGTGTGAGGATAATGTGATGATGCTTGCTCTTTAACTTGAGTTTGCTGATTAACAGAATCATTGTTTTGAGTCTTATTATAGTCGTGCAGTAAAGAAGGGTGTTTGAGTTTACATACCATGCATGTGTGTTTCCCTCTACAATCCTTACTCTGGTGTCCGCCTCTAAGGCAGCCATAACACAACCTGTTTTTCATTATTGCACCCTTTCTTTCGGCAAGACTCATACTCATGAACTCTGGACATTTTGTTATGTAATGGTCGGTTGACTTACAAATTGTACATTACCAGATCCACAGTTATTAATGAACCTCATGACCCAAGCCCATAGTTTCTTAGTGCTGAACCAATTACCAAAGGTTTTTTGTCGCTAATCGCTAATATAACATATAATAATAAAACATACACAAATGACAGCGACATTGCTAATATCTTCAACAAACATTTCACTAGAGTGGCCGATAAATATTTAAGTCGCCCACGAAAAGACAGCACACACCTGCCAAACATGCAACTTCTCAAAGAGTTTATCAAGGGCAAACTTCTAGTAGGGAATATTTATAAAATACCATTGATAACAGAGCATTTAGTCATGAAATTTATCAGTCAACTTGATTCAAATAAAGCTACAGGAAAAGATAATATATCTGCAAAGATTCTAAAACTTTCTTCCCCCGTAATAATTAAACAGATTTGTGATATTTGTAACCATAGCATTCGCCATAACACATTTCCTGCGGATTGGAAAATAGCTCGTATTACTCCTCTTCATAAGAGAAATTCTACTCGAGATCCTGAAAATTACAGACCCATATCTATATTACCACTTATGTCCAAAATTTCAGAAAAACATGTGTATAATTCTCTTTATGAATTTCTAAGCGTGAAAGATTTATTTTCGTCAAAACAGTACGGATTTCGCAGTAATCATTCTTGTAAAACTGCACTCATCGCCATGACGAATAACTGGCTCAATTCTATTTAAAAAAATGAATATTGTGGAGTACTTTTTATATACCTATGTAAAGCGTTCGATCTTGTTAACAAAAATATATTGCTCGAGAAGCTAAAATTATACAACTTAGATGATAATTCCCTTCTTTGGTTTCAATCATACTTAACAGATCGTAAACAAGCAGTTAAAATCAAATTAAATTCTTCGAACGAACTTACTACTGAATTCGGCGTTCCTCAAGGTTCAATACTAGCCCCGTTATTATTTCTTATTTACTTTAATGATTTGCCGCTGGAGAATTCAACAGGAAATACAGCTTTATTTGCCGATGACGCGACCATTAGTGTATGTAACAAGAACATCGACATTGTAAAGCAGAACTTAGATTTAGAAGCTGAGAGAACCTATAACTGGTGTGAGGATAATGTGATGATGCTTGCTCTTTAACTTGAGTTTGTTGATTAACAGAATCATTGTTTTGAGTCTTATTATAGTCGTGCAGTAAAGAAGGGTGTTTGAGTTTACATACCATGCATGTGTGTTTCCCTCTACAATCCTTACTCTGGTGTCCGCCTCTAAGGCAGCCATAACACAACCTGTTTTTCATTATTGCACCCTTTCTTTCGGCAAGACTCATACTCATGAACTCTGGACATTTTGTTATGTAATGGTCGGTTGACTTACAAATTGTACATTACCAGATCGACAGTTATTAATGAACCTCATGACCCAAGCCCATAGTTTCTTAGTGCTGAACCAATTACCAAAGGTTTTTTGTCGCTAATCGCTAATATAACATATAATAATAAAACATACACAAATGACAGCGACATTGCTAATATCTTCAACAAACATTTCACTAGCGTAGCCGATAAATATTTAAGTCGCCCACGAAAAGACAGCACACACCTACCAAACATGCAACTTCTCAAAGAGTTTATCAAGGGCAAACTTCTAGTAGGGAATATTTATAAAATACCATTGATAACAGAACATTTAGTCATGAAATTTATCAGTCAATTTGATTCAAATAAAGCTACAGGAAAAGATAATATATCTGCAAAGATTCTAAAACTTTCTTCCCCCGTAATAATTAAACAGATTTGTGATATTTGTAGCCATATCATTCACCATAACACATTTCCTGCGGATTGGAAAATAGCTCGTATTACTCCTCTTCATAAGAGAAATTCTACTCAAGATCCTGAAAATTACAGACCCATATCTATATTACCACTTATGTCCAAAATTTCAGAAAAACATGTGTATATTTCTCTTTATGAATTTCTAAGCGTGAACGATTTATTTTCGTCAAAACAGTACGGATTTCGCAGTAATCATTCTTGTAAAACTGCACTCATCGCCATGACGGATAAGTGGCTCAATTCTATTTAAAAAAATGAATATTGTGGAGTACTTTTAATAGACCTATGTAAAGCGTTTGATCTTGTTAACAAAAATATATTGCTCGAGAAGCTAAAATTATACAACTTAGATGATAATTCCCTTCTTTGGTTTCAATCATACTTAACAGATCGTAAACAAGCAGTTAAAATTAAATTAAATTCTTCGAACGAACTTACTACTGAATTCGGCGTTCCTCAAGGTTCAATACTAGCCCCGTTATTATTTCTTATTCACATTAATGATTTGCCGCTGGAGAATTCTACAGGAAATACAGCTTTATTTGCCGATGACGCAACCATTAGTGTATGTAACAAGAACATCGACATTGTAAAGCAGAACTTAGATTTAGAAGCTGAGAGAACCTATAACTGGTGTGAGGATAATGGAATGGTGATCAGTATTGAGATAACCAAAGCAATGTTTATATCATCAAGACATAAAAATTATCGTCTGACAGAGGCACAAAGGGACCTCAACATAAATTTGCATGGAAATACAATTATCAGTACAAAACAAGAAAAACTATTGGGCAAATTAATCGATAGCAATCTTACTTGGCACCCACAAGTAAAAAATGTAAGACAAACAATTATTTTCAAAATTTCAATACTCAGAAAAATTAGAAAATATCTGCCAACACCAATTCGAATCTTATACTATAATTACTACATTAAACCTCATTTAGAATACTGCTGTTCAGTGTGGGGTAACTGCAGTAAGAGCGATATTGACACGTTAATAAAGTTACAAAAACAAGCTGCACGCTTGATCCTTGAGACTGGTCGCTATGCTCCTTCAGCACCTTTATTTTCCCAGCTTCGGTGGCAGACATTCGATCAAATTACTCGTGAGCGGCAAGCATTTATGGTTTTTAAAGCGACAAATAACAAAACGCCATCTTACATAACAAACATGTTTCAGTCTGCATGCATAAATACACAGCATTCCTAAGGTCAAAAACAAATAATAAACAACATATACCAAAAGCACACCCAAAAAGTTTGCGATACATTGGACCCAAAATATGGAATACGTTAAGCAACAAGATCCGCAAAGCTAAAACAAGTAATCAGTTTAGAACAGAGTACAAGTCATTTCTTAATCATGTTAGTCAGTAATTTTCATGTGCTCTTTAGCTATCTCTTATGGTTTTCTATTTCTATATCTATTTCAAACTATGTTATTTTGAATCAATATCTACAACTGTGCTGAATTACATTCTATTTTAGAAGTGTACCGAAAAATGTTATTATTGAATGTTATTAGGCCAAAGTATTTTATTATTATTATGAATATAATGTCAAGTACACATACATGATTGCTTGTAATATAGATTTTTTTCCCCAATGTTGATCATTTGTAAATGTATATTTGTTTATTTTCTCTATAATCAATCATGCCAATGTATTTCTTTTAATCAACCGGTATTATTTTTCGCATGTGTATGCAATATTCACATATGACGTAAACTGTATATAGTTATGCAGCAATGTATATATTATATATAGGTATGTATGATTATATCTGTGCATATATAAGTAGTCTTACATAGCCAATCGCTTGTATATTAGAACACCATACGAATGAAAAAGTGAGTTCAAAATAATTGTACATGTTAATGTTTAGATAAGTATATACGTTTTATATTGCTTTATTATATATACTTGATCGTCTTAACAAAGTGGAATCTATCTATTCAATGTTTGTTCAATATAATTGATTAAATGCAACTGGTAAGATTTAAATATAATAAAATAATAATTTCTTGATGTAAAAATAACATATATGATTTATAGGTATAGTACAATCATATGTGTAGTTTTTTGAAAATATATGTTTTGTTATATAACATTGTATATAGTTATGTATACTTTATTATGCGTTTTTTGTATGTTTTCGTTGGTATATGAGAGCCCTACGGCAGATGAGCTTCCCTCAGTGGGTTTGATATATATATATATAAGAAAATGCCTATTTTATGAAATTTGTATATATACATGTATATTTTTTATCTGTACCCTCAGTAAATAAAGTCTTTATTATTATTATTATTATTATTATTAGTCTTACGGGCACAGTGGAACACTTTGTGATATTGAAACATGTTTATTATGATGATTCCAATATCACACGCACGCCTGACATCCACAGTGGCTTGTCCAAGTACATACGTTATCACAGTTGAAACTGTCCTTGAACTTTAAATAATAAAAACTATTAAATTGACGTACAAAGCTTGTCATTTTTTCGCTCCTGGCGGAAGTCCTTCGGTAAACTATTCCAAATGCTAACTACGCGATTAGAATAGAAATGTTTAAACGTCTTAGTTCTGACGTGTCTCGGATAAAAGAGTGATCCGTTCTGACTTGACCGCAGTCTTCTGTCAGGGTCGTAGTATCTCAATAATGATGCAACACTATTGGAAAAATCAGACACAAATAGTTATGTAAAAAGAAGTTTGATGTCCATCATCTCCCTGCGAAAAGACAATGGTAAGATATGTAAGAGCTCAAAGCGTTCTTTATGATCAATAGTTGGATAATGAAGGGCATATCTGGTAAAATTTCTTTGAGTTCGTTCAATAGACTTTATTTTGGTGAACGGAGACCAGAGCAGAATATTCAATAATGGATTAGTGATTATTCCTAATTGTTAGTGATTATTGTTAATTATTAGTGATTATTCCTGATTATTAGTGATTATTGTTGATTATTAGTGATTATTCCTGATTATTAGTGATTATAACTGATTATTACTGATTATTAGTGATTATTGGTGATTGTCTGATTGTTAATTTTATCGTTATTCTGGATTACCTGTATTGAAAACAATCAAAACACTGAAACAGCAATGACGCACCTCCTCAGATCACTATGTTCTCCGCCGCCTGAGACATCAGTTAAATACAATGGTTAATACGCCAGCTCATGCACTGACACGGTGCATGAACATATGGGGCAAGTAGGTGTGTCTTATTAACCTTTTAACCGCCGGTGCCGCATATATTCGGATTTTCATTTTTCATTAGCACATTAAGTACCACAGTTTAAATATGTTAAAGGTGAAATGTGACATCAACCAGCAAGATTTGAAAAGAGTTCACCTCCATTTTGTCAAGTCTGAATAATTTTCACTCACTTGAAGTTGTGGATCGCGTCAGCGAGACACAACTTCAAGTGAGTGAAAATTCAAATTGAACAACTTGTCGGTTACCCTCAAAGTGCGGGGATCGACTTTAGACGTCAAAATCTGACGTCTGTAGACGTCAGATTCTGACGTCTAAAGTCTTTAAAAAAAATTATATTTCTACTGGCCGTACACCAACAACATAAGTATTCAAATGAATCAGAAAGATCTAAATAAGACATTTATGATGATTTCAAATTAAAAAAAACCTTTGGTTGCGATGTTTTTTACAAATAAATTCAGCACTTAAAGGGTTAAAGGGTTAAGTCGTTCAGCTACTACTACATCTCTTTTTACGTTTTATTAGCAGGCGAAATGAGAGTTATTCCGAATGAAATGTGCGCTTAAACACAAAGATTGGAAAATATTTGGTCTGAAAATAAACAAATATAGACAATGTTTACCCATTTGAATAAGTTGTGAACATAACTTCAAACGGGTGAAGCATTAAGTTAGACACCTTGGCGGACGAAGGGTTGACTGCTCGAGGCTGGCTGCGTATAAGTATTTATCCGCATATAGCTACACAGCCCTCTTGAACATCAGATAATTGTTAAAAGCGTTATAATTTGGTTATCAGGTGTTCATCAGTGGACATCGGTCACGGCTGGCAGATATGGAGTGTGCTGTATTTTGACAACATGAGTGCTTTTTGTTTTTATCTTTATGCTGCTATTAATAGTATCGTCATCAAATGTAGTGGGTATTTCTTAACCCTATAACCGCCAAATTATTCAATCTGAATCTTCACCCACTTGAAGTTGTGTCTCGCTGACGCGATTCACAATTTCAGGAGAGTGAAAATTATTCAAATTTGACAAAATAGAGGTCAACTGTTTTCAAATATTGCTGATTAATGTTACATTTTTCTATAACATGTTTAAAATGTGGTACTTAATGTGCTAATAAAAAATGAAAAACTCGAATATATGCGGCACCGGCGGTTAAAGGGTTAGAGGTACCTGTCTTCATAATTATGGTTTTCATAACTGATATTTTATTAATATAAAAGCCTGTGTTAATTTATGTCTGGTTATCTTCTTATTGGGAACGAACTGAGCATTTAACCCTCTAACCCTTAAAGCGCTGAACTAATTTGTAAAAAAATATCGCATCAAAGGGTTTTTTGAAATCATCATAAATGTCTTAGCTCTTTCCGCTACATTTGAATACCTATGTTATTGGTCTACGTCCATTACAACTATTTTTATTCTTAAAGCGCGGGGATAGATTAAAGTCGATCCCCGCGCTTTAATGGTTAAACATCAAGATTTGCTGATTCCTGGTCTCAACCAATATGAGTATTTTTCACCCGGTTGAAGCTACGGATCGCGGCGGCGAGACACAACGGGTGGTGTGTTGTGTGTGCAGTTGAAGCTACGGATCGCGGTGGCGAGACACAACGTGTAGTGTGTTGTGTGTGCAGTTGAAGCTACGGATCGCGGCGGCGAGACACAACGTGTAGTGTGTTGTGTGTGCAGTTGAAGCTACGGATCGCGGCGGCGAGACACAACGTGTAGTGTGTTGTGTGTGCAGTTGAAGCTACGGATCGCGGTGGCGAGACATAACGTGTAGTGTGTTGTGTGTGCAGTTGAAGCTACGGATCGCGGTGGCGAGACATAACGTGTAGTGTGTTGTGTGTGCAGTTGAAGCTACGGATCGCGGTGGCGAGACATAACGTGTAGTGTGTTGTGTGTGCAGTTGAAGCTACAGATCGCGGTGGCGAGACATAACGTGTAGTGTGTTGTGTAGTGGCTGGTAATTTAAATAATATAATTTAGTGGGAAAAGGTAAAAATAGCAATATCATCAAGGTTTTACAGTACTGTGTTCATCAGTGGATATCGGTCACGGGTGGCGGAGGCCCAGCTTAACCGGGGTGACCACGCCCGTCATTTGGGAGGGTGGGGGCGTTCAAGTGGATCGTACGCCCCCCTCCCCCCCCCCCCTCTGACTACAAAGCCGAAAAATTACCCAAACAACATCTGCCACAATCCATCATATTGCACCAATTTTAATCGGAAAATAAAAAACTTTCCACGGTGCGTGTTCCCGTACCCCTTGAGTAAAAATGTTTCTTCCCCGCTCACTCGTAAATATTCAATAGTGTGGGGAGCCTCCGTGACCGAGAGGTAGCGTGCTCGCCCTCAGACCGCCAGGGATCGAATTTCGAATCCTGTGTCTGTAGGGTAGTGTCATCTCATTCATATCACCATCCTCAGGAGGTTGTCACGACTAAAGTCGACCCCGCACTGCAAGGGTTAAACTCGTAGCTAGGCCTACCGAAAACTGTCAGCCAAAATAATAGTATCAATCAAATCAAAAGAAACTTATTACCATATTATATCCGTACAGTATTCACGATACAGTATTAGGTACATAATTATAATATGTTGATGTACCTTTTTAAAGGTACCAGAATTTAACACATAACATAGAAATGTTGCCCGCGCCAAAATCAGAGATAAAAAACCTATATAATTTGATTAAGAAAAGTAGGTAAATACACTCTGGAAATCGTAGCAACCTACAAAATAACTACAAGTAGAGCACTTTTTACATACATCACTATTACCGAATTTACACCCTCAGTTGAAAATGCAGGGCCAGCATCAGCTCGTGAAACCATCCCGTAAAATGCAGGGCCAGCATGAGCTCGTGAAACCATCCCGCAAAATGCAGGGCCAGCATCAGCTCGTGAAACCATCCCGTAAACAGGGTTTGAACATGTCACAGCAGGCATGTCGGTCCGCTTCACTGATCAACATTATTGTCACCTCGTGACAGCCTCACTCATCAGAACATTGACCCGGCTGCGCATGCGGGTGGGCTCAAGACCTCGCAACGACTTTTAGCTTTTTGCAGAACTTGAGATGTAACTGTTACCTCAAGTTTGTGTTTGCCAGTGTTTACTATAGACTCAGACATCATTTATTTGATCATATATTCATTACACATGAGCGGGATACGGGACTAGCACTAAGTCCTTATCAGGACAATGTCGTGAGTGTCACCAGGCCCGTGTGCACAGACATTTGAAAGGGGGGG